>JAGGCT020001667.1:0-82500 GCA_017654935.2 Phymorhynchus buccinoides
GCTTTAAAATGAGTAGGTTGATGCATTTTCTACAGCTAGGCTAAACTTTAGACTAATTTATTAAAATGGCCGACAGTCACCCTACCAACTTTAAATGCTCATAACTCTAAAACGTAAAAAGTTAGAAGAATGGTTCTTATATCATTTGAAAGAGAATTGTCTGAAGTTTCTAACTGTACCATTTTCTCAGAATGGTCATTTTGACAATGTCCCTTTCATGGTTCTGAGTCACATTTAAAGATAATCCAAGGTAATGAATGACAATATCTTCATTAAACAGTGTCCACGATGCACCAAAGTTGACACTAGCTTTTGTGTGAAATCTGTCCATATTAACTTTGATGCAAGTTTAATTTCGGTGTCTACATATACATGTATATATTGTTTCTGACTTGAATCAAAAAAAATAAATTAAAAAATGTTACCAATAAGACAGAAAGCATGGTTGCTTTTCCTATCCATATTGTTCAAAATTAAGAATCTTTTCTTCCGCCAGTATCATCAACATAATAAACTTATTATGCATCAATGGTGGGTTTTGAACAAGAAATTGTTAGGAAAAATGTATATGATTTTCCCTGTATGCATGAATAAGGGAATTTGATATAATTTTGAACGTCTATCATTTTTGCTTATGTCACATGACAGCTTCTCATTTCACCATATCGTCGGTGAAATTCAAAAACCTCGTATCTCGATTTTGGGGGGGGGTTGAGTTAGATACATAGTCAGCTCTCTAATTTTTCCCGCCACCTTCCACCAAAAGCTCGTATCTCCAACGACTTTCTATCTGGGGTAATTGAGGTTGTGAAAATAGAAAAAACCCTCGAAAGTCCCAAATTCAGATCAAGGACAAAAACCTCGTATCTTCGTTCTTTTCAAGTCTAAAAAAAATCTTTTAAAAGTAATTTTAACGGAATGCAGGACTAAACTCGCAATGTCTTGAACAACATATTCATCAATTGTGGTCAACGCAGTAAATTTTTAGGTAAAAACTACCAAAATTGAGATACGAGGTTTTGGAATTTCACCGACGATATATTATTTGATGTACATGTATGTAGCTACAACTTTTTCTCCTTTTTAAAAAAAGATCTTTTAAAACTATTTCAGTGAGCATGCATTTGAAATTTACATGGTGTTTGTCTCACTGGCTCATGGGGTTCAACATGCTTGCAAGGATTTCTTTTATTGCACATTCTCACGAACAGGGAATTAATAACAGGCCCTTTTCAAAAGTTTTGAAAGTGAATTGAGCACACACAGATGTTCACATCAAAGAAATCGCTGAGCCAGGCTCTCAGGTGGGGTTCAAACCCAGAATCTCGAAGCAAGAGCATGACGCCTTACCCATGAGGCCAACTCACTTTTTTTCTTTTAAAGCAAAAAAATCCACCAATCTGTTTGACAGAATAACATGCTTTCTTTCTTTTACTTTTTAGAATAGTGATCTTTTTATGAGTGTTAAATCCCACGTTTTGTTCCGATAGAATCATGCATTTCTTTGGATGGTCATATTTTGTGTATTAATGTTAATACAGTGGAACCTCCCTTATAAGACTCCCTCCCACATAAGACCTACTTCTCTGAGACATTGCCCTTCTTTGTAAGTATTAAAATTACCTTCTTTATAAGACCCCTCCCTTATAAGACCTCATTTTGGATGATTTTTGAAGGTCTTATAAGGGAGGTTCCACTGTATTACCTTTGTGTGTGGTCACTTGTGTCTCTATCATTGCCTTTTTGTGCACAGTATACCTTTTCCAGTTGACATTACTGTATCTGGACAAGATTAAGAATTTATCATCTTCTGTGTTGTATGTTGTACTAAACCACTTTTTCACTCTATTCTGCATTACATCCGAGTCCCTCTTTTAATCTAAAGCGCACGCCTTGGCATAAGGCCGTGTCAGACCAATTGACATAAGCTAGAACACCAAGGCTACATCAAAATATTATGTTCTGCATAGGTATGCAGGGATTGTCTTTAGCCATGGCAAGCTCCTAGCATAACATGTCCAAAATCGGAATGTGGCTGCCCACATGGTGGGGTAATCAAAAATCACACACGTAATGTTCTCATTCCTCATTCTAACGATCGTGAGTTGTAGGTTTCGAATCCCATTCGTCTTGGAGGTGTGCCCTGGACAAAGGCACCTCACTCCGCCCATTGTAATGGGGCACCTGATTTAAAACAGGGAAAGGTTTCACTTTAAGACGCAGGAATTAGGATGGGCTCCACCTTCCCATACAATACTGAACCCTTGACCTAATGAATGAAACCAGCCATGAACAGTGATCTGACCCTGATGTGACCCTCTACCCCGACTTGACTTTACTAAGCGTATGCGCAGAGCCCTCCTTAGTGCCATCAGAATCTTCGACACGACGAAGGCGGATGGTTAAAGGTAGAAGAAGAAGAAGAGAAGAACCATTGAAGGCTGTTCTGTCGTGTTGTTTACTGGGTCGATTTTTAAGAAGTTCATTTCAGTTTGGGGACAATTTGGACTAAACAAGTATGAGATTGCAAACCTGTTTACCCCATACACAAGTCTTGAGTAATCTGGATAGCTGAAATGAGTAGTTTTGATGCAAAATGTGTTGTTTTATTAATTAAACCATCAAATAATATTCACTGAAAATGAGTAGTAATCAATAATTAAAGAGCATTATTCTCAGTTTTGAAGAGTAGTAGAGGTCCAAATTGAGTAGAATACTACTCGAAAAGAGTAGAGTAAACAGGTCTGAGATTGGCCTATTTTATAGGAAAAATAGTGCAACTGTTGCAACAAACTAATGTGTGGTTTCCAACCCATCAAATGGCCACGAACTGCTAATAAAACTATAACCAAATGCATGTCATTACAAAGACATTGTGAAACAGTTGATCTTGTACAGTAAGTACAAACAGCATCACTTAATAATCAGAGGTTAGGATGCGACTATCATGCCACAATTACTAGTCTATACCGCTTGTACGCTTTTGTATTCGAGGATAATATATGTGTCCTTTTACTGTTGTACTTTTGATTGTCATATAATTGTCAGTCCTATGTGCTCATTAAAGAATAAAAAGTGATCATCGAGTCTGGGTGTGTCCTGTTACAAAAAACAACCATGCACACACTAACAATTTGTTGAAGACAAATTTTTATTTGCAACCAAACCGGCTTCATGATTATGTAAAATGACCCAAAATGATGTAACTTGAAGCACAAAAAAGAAAAGCAGCTCACAACATATATACAGTGCAAACCGCACATATTTCATACAACCAGCTTGTTCACAAAAGGTGGCATGAGAACCAAGTTAAAAATGATAAATAATAAGTCCAGAGGTTTCTTCCTCCTCCTCCTCCTCCGTCAGATTCCGTCTTTCTTCGATCTTGCTTCCACTTGTGGCCAGTCACTCACTCTTTGTAGTCAAGTCCAATGCATTTTGCAAGTCTAGCCAGCAATCATAGCACATTCATTTTCTTCACATTTACCACTGTCATATTTTCCCACACAAAACACCACCTTTTAAATGGCACAAAGCTAGGCGCATGAACTTCATTCTGACAACCAAAAACTACCACTTACTTCCCTACCATCAACCTCCCTCGCAGCTCTTACATCATTATCATAATGAATTCAATTAGTGTACATTTTGTCAAGGTGTGCACCTCATTTACTGTTTCAGCAGCTTGTTTTTTTTACAAAGCCAAATGTCAATCACAGATCAAGTTTTTGGAGCTTTTAATAGCTCCTCACTCACAATGACATGGGTGCTCCTGGGAAATTTCAAAAATCCTGCAAGGTAGGGGTCCAGGGCCCAGGCCCCGGCGGAGAGCAGGGACAGTGGCCCTCCTGTGGGTTCCGGGGGGCAACGCCCCCTGGAAGCTGAAGGGAAACAACAGTTTCCAATGTAACTGACAGGCTCTCGTTGCACTTCACTTCTGGTTAAACTTCATGACCTCTATAACCAGCAAAATGCATCTTCTCAAATTCTCATAATCCGGCGACGCCAGCTCCAGGCAATAAAAAAAATCCTGAACTTCAGGACATCCTGAAAGCAGGAGCATCCATGCAATTGCCCACCAGAGAGCAGAGGAGAAAACTGCTATGCTGGAAAGCTGAGCTGGAGTAGGTGTAGTGGAGATGCCTTACCTTGGCTACATCCCCACTTTTCTGGCATGAAGACTAGGACAGTTGGCATCAGTTATATGTATGTGTGGGTGAACATTTCACTGAGCTTGCAACATAAGAGTCTGTACAAGTCTTCCTTTTTTTTTAATGAGATTCTATGTCATTCACACACAAAAAAGCTGGGACACTGATTTTCCATAGCTGGAGAAAGCATTCACCGATGTTAACGAGATTTCATTGTGCATACGACGCTGAATCTATGCATTGCACATGAGCCTCAGTTAGGTGTCTTGTTAAATAAATGGAAGGACAACCAATGCATTTGGAGTGAACAACTCGATAAATTAAAACGACCCAGCTAAATCAAGCTGGTGACCACAGAATCCAGTTGAGGTGGATTATATTATCATGGATGCAACCAGGGCTCCCAGGGACCCCCATTTGGGGGTCTATGAAGCACTAAAATGCTACAGGACCCTCTAAAGGAATGTGCAGTGGGTCCCAGGGATGCAGTAGAACAAATATTTTTAGCATTCGCTATGCCACTGGGACCCTCTATCCCGCCTCTAGGACCTTCTATACTATAAGTGAAGGAGTCCCTGGGACCCCTTGTTTTGCGGGACGATTGGGAGCCCTGTGCAACTGTAGAAAACCCCAAAACAGGCAAGGCAGGGGTCCAGGCAGGTCAGGGGGTCCAACTGTTGGGGAGTCAGGGGGGCAACTGAAGAGCGATGTTGCTTGGAACGGAAACAAAATGAACTTTGAATCAAATTTTTTTTTGGTGGTCAAAATTTTGAAAAACAGGCGCTGCCTCTTATCCGAGGCAAGGTTGCATCCATGTGATATAAGCAAGAGGCCAAAAGAGAGGTGGTAGGGAATGCAGGCAGACGGCCCATACATACCAGATTCCCGCGTCAACTGAACATTTTCATCAGCTTCAAATGCATTAAAAAAACCAAAAATTGAAAGCCACAGCTTCATAAATTATTGAATGGGCACATCCACGGTTCAAGCAGAGCTTCATCCATAACTGTACAACTCATCCATTGTCTTACTTCGGGCTAAATGCCAAGGTGGTGATGGTGGTTCGTAGAAGCCAGCCAGTCTTCCTTTCCATTCACAATACAAAGCACAACAAAGCAAAAACTAAACAAAACACTAAAAAGAAGAAAGAAAAAAAAAGCACACAGCAACACATTAATTTTTGATTGTACCAATCTTCCATAACAATCGATCAAATAAAAGATACGGTAAAAGCTGAACATTGACGCGTGATCCTCTAGGGGAAAACATGTGGATTCTTATCACAAGCTAACTACATATTTGTTTCTTCGAAGAATTCGATCACAGTTTAGAGTAGAGAACAGAAAGACAACCAACTGATCCTTCACAAGTAGCAAGCACAGAAAACAATCGATGATGAGACTTTGCAATACATAGCAGACTCCGCATCATGGGTGTCCATTGTGTCTCCGTGGAATGAGAACGATGACGGGGAGCGACTGATACCGTATTTTACAGACTATAAGGCCATAGTTTTCCCCCCAGACTGAGACCCCTGCACCTTATAATGTGACTACCGGTAATAACATAGTAAGAACATATAATAAAGAAATCAGGACTTTGGGGGGGGGCCTTATAGTCCATAAATACGGTAACCATATGACAAGGATGCTAATGGAAGCTTATTCTAACAAGTAAACCAAGGTCCGATCCCCGAAAACTTTACATTGAAATCAAGAACCCAAAAACCAACAACACAAGATAAAATAGAATATAACCATCTGAAAGTAATTCAACATGCAAAAAAACCATGTATTCAATTAGTTCATGCACACACGTGTCATTCCATATCCACAGAATCTGGCAACAGACAAAAATGGTAGCATTCTCCCTTAGGCAACAGTCAAAGCATAAGACTGTCTTTGAAGACACGTACTCAACAGCACCAAACACAAACTGCTTTCTGCAACGCAAGTTATAGAGCAACTTTTGACTCTTGATACTTGTAGTTTACATATCTATATCCACATGTTATTTTTTTGGTAGAATTGGCTTTGCAATGCACTTTTCGGCTAAAAGTAAAAACTTCTGTTTACAGTTACACAAAAAAGGAGGGGGAAGGGATTAATGTAAAAACAAAATCCCATCAAGAAAGACAGTTTGAATGTGGATACAAGATTGGAAAAAAACTGTTGCACAGAAAAAAAAGAGTTAAAATACAGCTTCTCCCAAAGTCTACTCCTTGAAACAAACCTTTTTTGTGCTATTTGCAAGGAATCACAGTACACACTACGCTTTGCTAACCAGTATGACAGCGCAGACATTGTAACGTCAACCATCTCAGGGTCATTCAAATAAGTCTCTCACACATTCTGAATTGGCCAGCATAATACTGCAAGTGTGGCAACATACTTCATCAAAAACCCTTTTCAAGACAAGTTATATCTCAACGATACCCAGACATCCATGCAGCGGATAACTTGAACCTAAATCAAAAGAGAGATCAATTCACACACACACACACAGCAAATCACAAGTGGTCTGTGGAATTCACCAAACTCTAGAAAATCAAAACGTTTCCTGAACAAGAATGACCCACTGAAATCAAACCATCATAAACACCTTTTTATAATTTACACATTTACAGTATGTCATTTGTCCCCATTCAGAAATGTTTTCAGATCTCTCTCTTCCCCCTTCTCTTTCTCTCTCTCTCTTTCTCTTTCTCTTTCTCACACGTTATGTGCTTAACGTCCGTCCTCTCGGTCCCATAGGACACATGTGGGACATTTCTTCCAATTTCGATAGGGTGTGTGTAACAGAGCTAACACACACACATGTCCATAATAACGTGTTTATGTAAATCAAAGATCTTTGCACACTTTACACAGTGATTATGTGTTTCTGTCCAAAATATTGTTCTTGAAATTAAATATGTGTAGCAGAATTTGGATAGGCCTTAAATGTCAACCAAATTAAGCCACTTGAACAATCTAGGCAATGTTAAAATATTCATAGTACACATACTCCCAATAACCCCATACCTTCCCACTTCAGAGCCTTCAACAACAGCAAACGATAACGACATTAGTAAAATGTGTATTAGCGGTAGTATTGTGTTTTTAACAGCCCTTTTTAAAAATTCAAATTTGTGGCATCGATTCCTACTTCACTGGTAAAGTTAGAACAAAATATCGTTGATGAAATTCAAAAACCTTGTATCTCAATTTTGGTACTTTTGAAATAAACTGTTTTAAAAATTAACCGCGTTGACCACAATTAACTATGATGAATATGTTGTTCAAGAGATTGCTAGTTTAGTCCTGCATTTTGTTAAAATTACTGAATTTTTAAAAAAAATGTAGACTTGAAAAGAACGAAGATACAAGGTTTTTGTCCTTATCTAGATCTGAATTTGGGACTTACCAGTTTTTCGTCTATTCACAACTTCATTTACCCCAGATAGAAAGTTGTTAGAGATACAAGCTTTTGGTGGAAGGTGGCGGGAAAAATTAGAATGGTGACTATGTTACATGTATCTAACGAAAAAATAGAGATACAAGGTTTTTTAATTTCACTGACGATATGCAGTGTGTTAAGATTATGAAATACTCCTTTTTGATAATTAAAACCAGTAGAGCTCCGTAAAGCATGTGGGTGCAACACATTGCTAATGCATCTCATGTTGAATAGTGCCTGTTTCTTCACGGGGTTACTGGGAGGTCTTGGGCACAAATCGTTCACTCACCTGGAAATTCTAAGCTTGTAACTTCCTCTAATCTGTCACTCTCTTTGACTCTGCCTTTTCCCTTTGCTTTCTGTCATCTACTATCTTTCCAACTTATTGGCTTTCTCCTGCCTTTAAAAAAAAAATCTTCCAATTTTCTCCTTTTGAGCTCCTCCGAAATCAGAATGTATCGGCTGTGAGAGACCAGTGAAAACTGAAAACCAGACAAAAACGTACCTTAACCACTATGGCCTTATGGCTGGGAACGCATAAGAAAAAAAAGAAGAGGAGACCCTGTAAGTTTGACAAGTCTAACGCATACAATGGTGAGCTGCAACATGCACTAATCTCTTTATTCCTTCCAGTGTATCTAATTGGCTTAGTCAATCCAGTCATTTAGCAAGCTAATATTCTGTCAGTTTTTTTTATATTGTTGTTTTTTAAAACAGATTTGTAAAATGTGGTAGTCCCCCGAAGTCAGAGTGTGGCTGCCCATGTGGCAGGGTAATCAAAAACGGTCACGGACGTAATGTTCTCATCCCTAGCTGATGCATTTGTACCTTAGTGTTCAAGTGCTTAACGGCTGTTGGGATGATCCCTGGAGTCTTTCAGCCAGGCTACATCAACAACAACAAAATGTGGTAGATTATTTGAAATCTCTTGCTTTAAGCAGATGGCATAGCATCATTCCTGGTAACATTTTATTTCAAAGTACTTTGTCTTCATCATCAATACGCATGAAATTCATCATTTTCTTAAAATAAAACATGAAAAAAAAAGAGTAAAAATACCATATCCTCCGTAATGATAAAAACCAGAATTAAAACATTACATGATACATTATTGGTAGTTTAAGCATCACCCATCCATTCACACACCATGCATTTTATGGGTAAAATAAATGCTAAGACATGAGACATTGTACATATATTCACTTGATATAAACACAAGTGAATCACGATAACAGTTGAAAACACTAGATTCACATTTGGTCTGAAATTTATACATGTAAAATAAATACTCTATTTTTGCTGGTGAAAAAAATCCATTGACAGAAAGATATGATTCGACACAGCCTTTGTCCGTCTATCAGCCTATTAAAAAAAAATCACGTTCTTACATATCGCCGCCCGCATGCAATACAGACGTAAGTCGAATGACGTCACTTCACATGAGAAATGGAAAACTCAATATTTTGGTCATTTCAGGCCACACAACGTCATTTTGTGTTCCTTTAGCATCACCATCAGTGTTTTATCTTTGCAAATTGTTGTTTTACAGCTTTGTTAGATGATGCAGCTTGTCTAGATCAACTGGTAAGTCCAACACATCGAAGATGACCAATTTTGAGTTACGTCTCTTTTGCATGCGGACGGCGATATGGCCTCAGGAAAATGAAACCCCCAAACCTGACCTTTGTAAGTATCTATCATTGTCTTCATAACAAGAAACGATCACATAATAATCAACGTTAACACTATATCAATGTTAACACAAGCGTTCAACTACACATTTTCTGTCAGTTAACGTTAATACTCCAGACAGCACGATTCTAAAACATCAACATAACAAAGAACTGATCACTGAAGACGTTAACTAGGTACACAGAAGATATCAACAACAAAATGTTTGATGGTGCACAACAGAAAGCGCTTCTGAAACAGCTCAGGATAACCCCATTCAGAGAAGAGAAAAAACACAAACAAAAACCCAGCGCTAATAAAAAAAAGAGTAACGGACACAACCTAAAACTTTTTTTTAAAAACATACAAAACCAGTGAATTTTTTTTTTTTTTTTTACATGTTACCAACATTTATATTATCATGCTGAAACATTTTCTGATTGCGTCCTTGACCAAAAAACGACATGTAAGAGTGGGTGGGACTTTTACAGATGGACATGATTGCAAGGCTAGACTGCATATATATATAATGATAGAGTGGGATGGCACAGTTGAAAGATTATGATCATTAGACAAGGATGGAGACCACATTCAGATGGAACAAGTCAGCTAGCTAGCTAGTCATTTACAGTCCTGTCAACAGCCATGAAGGAAAAAAGAGCTTTGAGACTGGGCAGTACCAGGGTCCAGCCAGGCGCCTTCAACGTACAGAAATGCTTTCTGGTTGGCAAGGAGAGGGGGGCAGACAATACTCATTCCAGGGCGAAACACTTGCCAACATACCCAGCATAGTGTGTAAACGATCGGCGACAGATGCGCCCGTTCACAGATACATGTAATTCCATGCATGCAGACCTAGTTACCCCCTTCACAAGCCTTGAGCAGTCTGGATAGCTGAAACGAGTAGTTTGGGGGCCAAATGTGTAGTCCTATTCATTAAAACCATCAAACACTGTTCACTGAAAATGAGCAGCAGTCAAGTAAGAATTAATCCATAGAACACTTATTAATTTTGAAGAGTAGCAGACGTCCAAGTTGTGTAGCATGCTACTCAAAGAGAGTAACCTGGGCCTGTATTCACACTGAGATAGCATGAGACTTACCATCATCATATCTTATAAGTCCTCCTAAGTAGTAGGATATAATAGGACTTTAGAAGGACTTCTACGATAACATGGTGAGAAGTCACATACTATAAATTTCAATGTGAATACAGGCCCTGGTCTGCTTATATCTTGCCTAGTATGTTTAGGTCACATTATCAGGGGAAATTATTTTTTTTACTACAGCTGGTTATCCTTTCTCTATACTGTGAAACCCAGGACACAACCCTCCGACCAAAGGAACTGTCAGCGGTGAACCAGGGGCGTGCGACCAGCCGTGATACATGCTATCACAACACGGGGCTTATCACTTGAGATCTGACGGGAATAGATCACTCATAAACAAACAGAATAAATCAGATCGACCAATGTTTACATCTAAGATCAATTGCAAACATTTCAAACAAATGCAGAACAAAACCCTTCCCATCTAAAACTAACAAGACATAAAACGATGTAATTAAATATTAACAGCACAAATTCTGAAACTGGTGTGGAATAGAACAAAAGCCGCATTCACTCACACACACTCATGCGCGCGCGAATGTCATGCGCATATCCACAATAAAACGAATCTATTCTCACGCAGGCACTACAATCTCACACATACTGAACTTTCCAAGGATGCGTAGGTTTCTATTATATACATACATCCAAAAATAAGATACAATGTAGACTTTATACCGACATTCTGATGATCCAGAATTCCTCCAGTATTTTTTGTTCTCCCAAACTACATCACTCAGAGGCAGCCACCAACACCTTCCCCACACACTCTCGTCACAAATGCCTTCAGCTAAATCTCTCGTCCTCCATTATACAACATTTATTGCTAAAATACTTCTTTTGATGGCCACATCAGACTTGTTTTCACAAAAAATATAATTGTAGTTCACATCGATTTATTTATAGCACAGTTAATAGTACCAGTCATGCTTTGAAATAGTCCTTTTTTCGTGGTTGAAATAGGTCCAGAATGAAGCACAAAGCACACAAAAACAAACCCAAAGAATGTCACCTGTTACCAAAATATGGAATTGCGCAATCACATCAAAATGAAATGTTCCTGTCCTTTTTTCTGCAGTTCGGATGAAATTTCAAATAACGTCACTTAAGTGTGATTATTGTTTGAGATTTGTGATGAACAATGTGGTAAACATGTGTTGGGTGGACTTCTAGTATTGGACATCACCAATTTGTTTGGCACACTCTTGACGAGCCTGCCTTGGACCCATCTGTGACAGTTGTGGACTGTGATGAGAGTGCATGCGGCTGACCGGCAACACTGACGTAGGACCGTGATGAGAGGGCATGCGGCTGACCGGCAACCCTGACGTAGGACCATGATGATCAGCAAAGGGACTGACTGAAGACATCCAGCCTGGACTCTGACCAGTGAGCATCTGGCTGGCTGGAGGTGCAATGCGGGGGAATGGGTGCGCATGCAGCAGATTCACACCACCCAGCATGGCTGCTCTTTGCTGAGCTTGCAAGAGTGTGGTTGGCAACATGTTGGGAACCGGGTGAGCACGCATGTGATCGATTTCAGCCGTCCCACCCGGTCTTCTTAAAGAAAACTGATGAACGGCAGCCGAGTTACAAGGTCCAAGAGACAGGTGATTACCGGTAACATTCATTTGACTTCTGAGCTGAACGGGATCATGCCCCAAACAGCTTCTTCCCAGATGCATTGACTCTGTTGGTTGGTAATGACTGTAATGATGGTACACATTGAGCTGATGATGAATGCTACCCATCAGTGGATTTGCTGCCCTGCTTTGCGCGTCTGATAAAGGAGTCATCTGACTAGTACTCGCAGCTGTTTCAATCGAATGATGATATGGCGGAACTGAGATCTGGTATAGAGGATACGCTGGAATCCCGCTGGGAAATTGGACTTCACCACCACGATGGAGAGGAATAGCTTCACAGGAACCACTCATGGGGGGTTTGTTCTGTTGACTGTTGCAGTAAGCTGGTTCTGAACAAGTAGCTGTGGAAGGAACTCGAGTGGACGCAACAATGTCAGATCCACTCAGACATGACACACTTGGGGGCAGTCTCTGAAAGGAACTGTCACTCTCAATGACACGAACAGTTTGACAGTGGCTCATGTCACTCCTAAACATCTGTGAATGTGGATTATATAAATGTGCACGCACATCAACGCAAGCCGATTCTTGAGATGTTGATGCATTTACAATTGAGTTTCCTCGTTTCACTTCCGATAGCAAAACAGCATTAGGAAAAGGTGAAGCAGTGAATTCCTCAACAACTTCTGAATCTGTCAATGTGGATGCAGTAGAAACGGAGCTGTGTGGCGATTGTTGTAAGGGATTCTTCAGTGAGCAGTCAGTTTGATCACAGACGCCACTGTGTGGCATTGTGGACACCAAAGGTTCATTGCTCCTGTCCTCAGAACAAAACAGTTCTAACCCGCTCCTTTCAACAAGGTTTGCTGATGAAGAATTAACAGCAGGTGGCAGTGTGACCAGAGATTCAGTAGTTAAGAAGCCCGCTGACACAGATGTCACAGGGCGCCGACAACAAGCGCCCGTCATGTCTTCCATACGAGATTCACTGTCATCTTCTGTAATCTGTCCAAGGGAGTCACAGTCAGTTGGCAGCCCGTTTCTTCCATCAATGGCACTGGGCGGTTGTACATTAGTGAGGGTGTTAGGACTGGATTGCACTTCTTTGGAGGATGAACACAATTCCACGGCAGTAGATTCGTCCAACGACAGTGGCCTGGAAACTGTGGTTTTCTGCGGCACAAACTCTTCTTCGATGATCTGCACGTCACTATCAGACTCGCTATCTTCTGCATAAGAACAGGAGTTTTCCGCTACACAAGGGGAAGATGAGGAAAACATGTGCGTTTTATGCAGTGGTTTGACGGGCGAGTCTCTTATTTCGCCATCCTCCAGCTCAGACTCCTCCTCAACATCTGAATGGTCTGACGAAGTCATAATTTCAACAACTTCAGAACACATTTGTGACTCAGCGTGCTTGTTACCTGCTTCACAGGACAATGCGTTGTCAGTTGCGAGTGTTTCTGCGGTTGATTCCACACACTGTACATTCCACATTGTAGTTGCAGCTAAAGTGACGCTGTCGTCAGCTGGAAGGTCCTGAAATGTACATACACTTGGATGGCAGGGAACGCTAAGATCCAAGTCCAAAATGTCATCCATCAACTCCTGGTTCAGGGCCTCACGGCTTTGTTGGCTATCCGTGCTTGTAACGCTCGTTCTTGAGGCAGAATTACGAGCTCTCTTCGTGGGCAATCCTTCTATGATGGAAGCAGCTGGACGCTTTCCTTCCAGCCAAATCTCCTGCTCTTCCACTACATTTGCCAATGGTGCTGAATTGGACTCTTCTCTTCCGCGTTTACCATGTAGTTTAGAATATGTGAATTTACACAAATCCACACTGTACAAGCTGATACCCACATCTTGAACTGGCTGTTCAAGTGATTCATTAATGACAGTATAGCTAGCTTCCTGTGAAGGTGGGCTGGATGGCCTCGATACATTTGTAAGACATTCCCTAAGCTCACTGGTTTGCCGGTTTGCAGCGACGCCATTGTGGCTGTCCCTGTCATTGGGCTGTGCAGCAGTAACTTCAACGGTGCATTTCTCCTGTTCTAAGCTCACTACATGCAGCTCAGAGCTATCCCTTTTCTTTGCCAGGTTGTCTCCCTGTTCTTGTTGCACCGTCAAGCTTTTCTGAAGCTCTGTATCACTCTCTTGATCCCAGCTTTTCGCCAAGTCCTTGGAGTTGTTCTCTTGCAGGCCAAGCAGGTTTTGATCTTTTGCTGGAGTCTGTGCTTGCTCTGGGGAGCAGTTTCCTTCCTGCACCAACAATCCCTCTAGCTTTTCCAGCTCTGTCTCATCTCTCCGTTGTTTTGCCGTGTCTTCTTGTTGTTCTGGGTCTTTCTGATGTCTTGACATGAATTCTTGCTGTTCCAAGTCCTTTTGAAGATAATTCTGCTGTCCTTCCATGCTTTCTACTTCTTCCGAGTCTTTCTGCTGTCCTTCCATGCTTTCTACTTCTTCCAAGTCTTTCTGCTGTCCTGCTGCACTTTCTACTTCTTCCGAGTCTTTTTGCTGTCCTGCTGCGCTTTCTACTTCTTCTGAGTTTTTCTGCTGTCCTGCTGCGCTTTCTACTTCTTCTGAGTTTTTCTGCTGTCCTGCTGCGCTTTCTACTTCTTCTGAGTTTTTGTGCTGTCCTGCTGCGCTTTCTACTTCTTCTGAGTTTTTCTGCTGTCCTGCTGCGCTTTCTACTTCTTCTGAGTTTTTTTGCTGTCCTGCTGCACTTTCTACTTCTGAGTTTTTCTGCTGTCCTGCTGCGCTTTCTACTTCTTCACAGCCTTCCAGCAATCCTGCCACGCTTTCTAACTCTTCCGAGTCTTCCAGCAATCCTGCCACGCTTTCTAACTCTTCCGAGTCTTCCAGCAATCCTTCCACGCTTTCTAACTCTATCGAATCTTCCAGCAATCCTGCCACGCTTTCTAACTCTATCGAGTCGTTCAGCTGTCCTGCCATACCTTCTTGCTCTACCAAATAATCTACCACACCTTTTGGAGATGCTGTAACATCAGTCTGTTTTTCTTCTCCTTCTGACAACTTTAAGCGCTCTTCACATAGACTCTCTCCTTCCTGTAGTGGCTCTATTGCATTCTCTTGCTCTGATAATATACTTTGTGGTTGGTCTGATGCATTCTCGGGCTGTTTTGACATGTTTTGCTGGCCTTCTGTCTGACACCTTCCAGGCCATTTCTCGTGCATGCCTGAATTACTGTCTCCATCCACCTCTTCCTGACAAGGGTCAATTTTCCTGGGAGATAAACCCTCTTCATTCTGATCTTCAGTAACGTTGAACTGTGGCTGAGGACTCTTGCTCTGCTGCTGGGCTGATGCATTCTGGGGCTGCGGCGACATGCTTTGTTGGCCTTCAGCCTGACCTATTCCAGACCCACTTGGGCTCGAGGCCTGACCGCATTCTGAAGCCACAGACCTGGCATTCTTCTCTTTCTGAAAAGGGTCAATCTCTCTGGACGATAAGCCATCTTCATTCTGATCTTCAGTAATGTTGGACTCTGGCTGAGGACTCTTCCTCTCTCCCCTGGACGATAAGCCATCTTCATTCTGATCTTCAGTAATGTTGGACTCTGGCTGAGGACTCTTGCTCTCTCCTCCGTTAAGGGCCTGACCCCATTCTGATGATAAGCCATCTTCATTCTGATCTTCAGTAATGTTGGACTCTGGCTGAGGACTCTTGCTCTCTCCTCCGCTGAGGGCCTGACCCCGGCGTAGCGAGGCCCCAGACCTGGTGGTGCTCTCCTCCCCAGGGTCGTCGCTGTCCAGGGCTGAGGAGCTTTCCCCATTGTCCCTGTCGGAGCAGTGGTCACCGTCGTCCACGCTGGACCTGAAGGGGTGGCGGGGGTCCCTGGACACGACCCTCCCGCCAGGCAGCGGGACCGGCTCCAGGGGGATGTCCTTCACCACCTTGATGCTGATGAGGAAGCGCTGCTTTCTGGCCCTCAGCCTGGCCTGGCGCGACTTCCCTCCGGGCACAAAGGGCGGGCAGTCTGGGTCTGGCTCCAGGCGAGGGTCCGATCTCCGCATGACTACCTCCGCCTTTTCACCCTTCAGTGATGGATGTTGAAGATAACCTGAACAATAAACAATTAATACATAAACAACCTGCACTGTTAGTGATGGGTGCAGCTGATAATCTGAAAAATAAATACGGAATAATATGTATAAGCTTGAATATGTTACACATAAACAAGACACAACACATAACAAACTGGTAAGCCTCAAAAGGAATTTAGTTAATCAAAGAATGAAATAGTGAGGCAAACTTGGCACATTCTTTATTGAGAATGATGGTTTGTTTGTCTCAATTTGGTTCTGACCCACGCATTGCTAGATGATTGGTATCGTAATCAACTTTGGTAGAGGGGAGTTAATTAGTAAGAGAGTATTTCCCCCTTTGTTCAATTTCGTTATCTCCTCTCTTGGCCTCACTATTTCATTCTTTGATTAACCAAAATTCCGTTTGAGGCTTACCAGTTTGTTCTGAGTTGTGTGTTGTTTGTGTGTAACATATTCAAGGCTAGAAGGCTATGCCACTCTAGGATAGATGTTGATTTGTTTGTATGTCGTCCTCTCCACCATTGTTGATGTGTACTGTGTGGGTGGAGGGTCATAAAGGCGAACTTGGCACATTCTTTATAGAGAATGATGCTTTGCTTGTCTCACTTTGGTTCTGACCCACGCATTGTTAGATGATTGGCATCGTAATCAACTTTGGTGGAGGGGAATTAATTAGTAAGAGAGTATTCCCCCTTTGTTCAATTTCGTTATCTCCTCTCTTGGCCTCACTATTTCATTCTTTGGTATTTTTCATAGCTTTGCTTGAACTATTCTTTGGTTTATACTTTTTTGGCAGGCAGACATCCTTTCCGTTAAATTTTAACTCCTTGACTGCCATATAACGTATCACGTACAGGCATGATGACATCAGATGAAGGGTAATAACTCTGGGATATAGCTTTTTAACTGTCAGGTGGGTTATATCCCCAGACCATTTTGCCAGATTGACTTATCGACAAATTTAAATGTATTATTCCAACTTTTCTCAGGCAGTCAAAGGGTTAATTAAATGTCAGTACATCCAATGGTTAATCTGACAAAACAAACTGATTGATCAGTCAAGTCAGTCAGTCTCCTGCCCCACACACTAGCCCCTGCCCCGTCTCTCAGTCTGCTGCCATACACACTAGCCCCTGCCCCGTCTCTCAGTCTGCTGCCATACACACTAGCCCCTGCCCCGTCTCTCAGTCTGCTGCCCTACACACTAGCCCCTGCCCCGTCTCTCAGTCTGCTGCCATACACACTAGCCCCTGCCCCGTCTCTCAGTCTGCTGCCATACACACTAGCCCCTGCCCCATCTCTGTCTCCAGCCCTACACACTAGCCCATACCATACACTAGCCCCTGCCCCATCTCTGTCTCCAGCCCTACACACTAGCCCATACCATACACTAGCCCCTGCCCCATCTCTGTCTCCAGCCCTACACACTAGCCCCTACCATACACACTAGCCCCTGCCCCATCTCTCTCCTGCCATACACACTAGCCCCTGCCCCATCTCTCAGTCTCCAGCCCCACACACTAGCCCCTGCCAAATCTCTCAGTCTCCTGCCCTGCACACTAGCCCCTGCCCCATCTCCCAGACCTACACACTAGCCCCTGCCCCATCTCCCAGTCCTACACACTAGCCCCTGCCCCATCTCTCAGTCTCCTGCCCCACACACTAGCCCCTGCCCCATCTCTCAGTCCTACACACTAGCCCCTGCCATACACACTAGCCCCTGCCCCATCTCTCAGTCTCCTGCCCCACACACTAGCCCCTGCCCCCTGTCCCAGTGCACACATACGGGGCTGTCGTTCCACGAAGGTGATGGCAGGAGGGACGCCGGGCCACAGGCGCAGTTTCCACGGGACACGGACCTTGCGCCTGCGCTTCCTGTGATGTCGACTCACTGCACACAGCCATGGATATCATCATCGACATAATCGTCACTGGTCATTATCGGCAACATCAGACAATCACTGCACACAGCCATGGATCTCATCATAGACATAATCGTCACTGGTCATTATCGGCAACATCAATCTCTGCTGTCTCGTCATACCCTAGCTTTGTCCGAGATAACGGGCACATGGGTGCTCCTGGGAAATTTCAAAAATCCTGCAAGGCAGGGGTCCAGGGGACACCCAGGCCCCGGCGGAGTGCAGGGACAGCGCCCCTCCTGGTTTTTTTTGCACAATGATAAAAATCACATGTCTGCAAATGCAATGCCTGCTTTTATTTAAAAGTCACTAGAACAAGTTGGCCATGGAAATAAGGGATTTATTTAAATTCCCGAGTACAAAAGGTTACGCTATTTCAATTCCTCAATTACGCTATTTGAATTCCTACAAGAGATCATGGTTATGACGCCATAAAAATGATGTAATCTTTGTGATGTACAAAAAAAAGATGTAAAGTTTGCTCTAGGCCCTAAGTTTAGTGACAAGATTGTGAAGACTAATGTGGCACACACGCATAAGCGAGTCAATGTGGCGCTTCGCCTGACTGGTCAACCACATGGTCTCAAGATCACAACCACATAAAACACAACTCAAATTCATTAACAGTGAAATTTAGCAATGAAAACATTGCCACCAGAAGAACAAAGCAACACACAGGAGTTTAATATATAAAGTAACCCAATGGTCAACTTAGGACGCTCATTTCACCGCCAGGTGGCAAACCAGTAGGGGCTTAGAACATGATTATGCTTAGTTGGGGGTAGTGAGAGAGGGAGGCGAGTCCCTCCCTCTCTTTCTCTCACTACCCCCAACTAAGAATATCACTAGATGGGGGTAGTGAGAGAGAGAGAGAGAGAGGGAGGTGAGTCCTTCCCTCTCTCACTACCCCCAACTAAGAATATCATGCACTAAGCCCCTACTGGTTTGATTGCCACCTGGCGGTGAAATGTGCGTCCTAAGCTGCTCATTACCAAAACCTAGCAAGTGTAAAAAAGAACCAAACCTACCTGGGTGAGGACTGGGTGGGGAGGGTGTGTCCTGGGTAGGGCCCTGAGCGCTCTCCTCCCTGCTGGCCATGTTGTTGATGTAGCAGCGGAACTTGTGCACCAGCGTGTCGATGTGCATGGCCTCCACCACCGTGTCGCCGCCGTCGCCTTCACCCGGCCCTTCCCCTCCGTCACGCTCCAAAGCCTCCAGGGCATCGCACGGCTTGGGCTCACACGGAGTCGCAGGCTGCTCATCTGGCTGACCACAACTCGGCCCAGCGGCTGAGGATGAAACTGGAATCTTCTGCCCCCACATGCGTGGCAACTCAGTGTCCGGATTATCGCGAGACAGCACGGAGACTGAGCTTGTTTGAGAGGGGAAGCTGGACTGAGTGGACGGGGCGCATAGGGCCTGGCTGGCGGCTGCAGTCCTCCTGGCAGTGTTGAGGATTCTCAACACGGCGGAACAGTCCGGTTCTTGGCTCTCAGCAGGGCATGCCGACTCGCCTCCGTCTCTTGTCGACTCAGACCCCACTGCAAAGCTGGAGCTGTTACCGATTTGGTTGATGCTCAAAGACGATGCGACTGGGCAGGTTTCCTTGTTTCTCTGCAGTTCTGAAGACTGAAGCTCTAATTCTCCTGGTTGTGACTGATAAACTGACCAGTTGTCACAGTAATGCGACGCTGCGCTGCCTCTGATTCTTCTGGGATCACGCATTGGTCTCGTCTGAAGCACTCGGTGGCTTTCCGACACTGGCGCTGGCAATTCACATCCTGGTCCTTTGCTGGAAATGGCAGTGACTGCGGGAGGTGTTGACCGATCTCTGTCATCCAAACTAACATTGGTGAAGACTGGTGATTCATCTTGGGCGTCTCTGAACACTTCCGGAGACATCTGGCCTGTGGAATCCTCTGGACATGGTCCAGGGGGGGTATGTGGGCCCTTTGGCATCGGCCCTTGCATCGTGCTTTGTCCAGTCAATCCACAGCTGTACACATCTTCACACCTGTGGCTACCCTGAGACATACTCCGAGGTCTCACATCCCACTGATCTGTCCATGAACCTCTCTTTACTGAAGCACTATCTGAAGTGGCGCTTTGTGGGACACGTCTGCACTCCCCAAGTGGATGGTGAGGGGCTGCATGTGTGTAGGCATCGTCCACAACATTCCCAGTTTGCTGATATTTCACTGCAGCGGAATGCTGTAAAGACTCGTTACCAAACTTCACGTGTATAGATGATTCTGGAATGTCAGGCTGTGTTTGGGTCTTTGAGGAAAATGCACTAGATTCAAATGCTGGGGTATTATCTGAAGCACTAGAATGACCGGAAAGAATGTTTTTCTCCCTCAAATCACTGTCAAGCTGCTGATGCACCCGCACCGATTTCAAGTTGGAGTTTTCAGATTTCTGCATCTTTTCCTTTTCTGTACATTTCTCCCTGATGCCGACTTTGACGGGAATGCTAAAAACCTGTTTGGACAAAGGCTGACTTTGATCTTTTTTCTTTCTGTTCTGTGCACCGGGAGACGATGTGGCCGCCTTGCAAACTTTGTGCTTTGGCTGATCATCGTTTGTGTTTGAATATGGCGATGATCTACGTTCTGGTGCAGACTGACAAACTGCAGTGTTGACAAGCGGAGACAATGTGGCCGTCTTGTGAACTCTTTGCTTTAGCTGGTCATCGTTTGTGTTTGAATATGGCGACGATCTTCGTTCTGGTGCAGAGTCACATCCTGCAGTATTGACGAGTGGAGACAATGTGGCCGTCTTGTGAACTCTTTGCTTTAGCTGGTCATCGTTTGTGTTTGAATATGGCGACGATCTTCGTTCTGGTGCGGAGTCACATCCTGCAGTATTGACGAGTGGAGACAATGTGGCCGTCTTGTGAACTCTTTGCTTTAGCTGGTCATCGTTTGTGTTTGAATATGGCGACGATCTTCGTTCTGGTGCAGACTGACAAACTGCAGTGTTGACGAGCGGAGACAATGTGGTCGTCTTGTGAACTCTTTGCTTTAGCTGGTCATCGTTTGTGTTTGAATATGGCGACGATCTTCGTTCTGGTGCAGACTGACAAACTGCAGTGTTGACGAGCGGAGACAATGTGGTCGTCTTGTGAACTCTTTGCTTTAGCTGGTCATCGTTTGGGTTCACACTGTATGGGGACGATCTTTGTTCTGGTGCGGAGTCATAACCTGCCATGTTGACGAGCGAAGATGAAGCAGGGGTGCTGCGAGACACCTGTCCAGGACGAGATCTATCACACACATCAGTGTTTTGAACATGCGGGGATTCCTTGCCATCCATCAGAGAAGCCGACGATACTGTGGCAGAACGTTCAAGGGGTTTCTTCTTCACGTCTCTCCCACCATCCTGCAAAGACAAAGTAAAAAAAACTGTTTTAACCAAAAGACAACAACATTACAGTGGAGTACTCTTGACACAAAACTGGATAACATGAAACATTTGGTTAACGCACAAAAATCTGTTTGAACTCTTTATTATACTTTATTTATTATTTAATGCTTAGCACAAAATACTGTTAACACACAAAAAATCTGTGTCCCCTGAATGTGGTGTTAAGTGTACTCCACTGTATTACAAAAAACCAAAAAACAATCTATTATGAAAAGCCAGGCCTCAAACAATTTTCTAGTTTAAAAAAGAATCTGTTAACTGATAACCTACATATTCGTAAAATAAAAATGTCAATAATAATAATATTTATAAAGTGTATTCCTTGCTAAGCAACTCAGTGCGCTTGCACCCACCATTCATTGGCATTCGCCCAACCGTGCACTACATAAGTAGGACTATGAAAGCACCAGGAAGTGAATAAATAATGAATAAACAATAAACACATACAAATTTTTTTTTAAACTTTCACACACAGAATCTACCTGTAGAAGGCAACTTCGGCATTTCACTCGCACTGATTGTAAGAAGCTAAGTTTAACCCTTTCACCGCCAAAGTCGCATTTTAGCACCACAGTGATTTAACACCTATGTCACTAAAAAGCATCAAACCAGGGTCTATTATCCAAAGACCCTATTGTCTTAGTTTTGAGAAGTAAGGATAAACATAATTTTATATATATGTTACAGAAAAATCCCCAATACTGTAGATGAACTTTGTTCTATACCCAGGTAATTTCAATGAACATTTTTGGCTGAAAAATGGCTGGTGGTGAAAGGGTTAAACACATCAGTAGCAAGATGAGAAAGCCATGAACACTATATTAACACCACATTTTTGGTATCTGTCAAGTAGGATGAGTGAACTTGTCTAGCCAAGCAGGGGGCATCTTTTGACTACCAAAGTCCAGTGTTATATTCAACTGGAAAGTAATCCATTTTATTTTTAAATGCCAAACCACACAAGACTGTCACTGCAAAAACCGTGACAATTTGGGCAATGCAATTTTACGAGAAGACAAGTTAGTCATAAGCTTGAATGCATATTGGAAGAAAGAAAGGATCACCAAACAAGAAAATTAAATGAAAAAATTGAAACCAAATGACAGCTGTAATCAATTCAAATTTTTAAAAAGAATATTTCAAGCATGACATTCTTATTATCAAAATGAAACAAAATAAACACACAAACAAAACAATAAATTAAAAAAATGAAACAAAAAACGAAACTCAATGACATCAATGTTTTTACTGGAGAGTATACATTTTTAACACAAACTTCAGAAAGAGGTCTTGAACTTTGAGAATTTACCACTTCTGTGTTCTCGTACACTATGACAAAGTCACCTGTTCAAAAAAAAAAAAAGGAAAAAAAAAACTGAAGAAAAACACCCCAAAGACTTCTTAGGCAATAGTTATGCTGTGCGATACAAATTGTGATTAATCACTGTGTTCAACAGCACCGCTAGCCAGTTGATTCTCTCTCTCTCTCTCTCTCTCTCTCTCTCACACACACACACACACACACATACAGGATTAGAAAAAAAGCTTGTTAGCTTACTCCTTCATCGTCAATAAAGATCATTAGGACTTGACTAGACACACCGAAGAAAACAAAAAGTCGTGAAAGCTGAAATTAGGCTCTCTGGCAGATAATAAAAACACTTAAATCCTCCCAAAGCCTTGCACGATATCATGTTCATGGTCACCCACGACATCTGTACACAAAAAGTTGTGAAAGCTGAAATTAGGCTCAGGCCAATACCCAAAGATCTCTGGCAGATAATAAAAACACTTAAATCCTCCCAAAGGCTTGCACGATATCATGTTCATGGTCACCCACGACATCTGTACACAAAAAGTCGTGAAAGCTGAAATTAGGCTCAGGCCAATACCCAAAGATCTCTGGCAGATAATAAAAACACTTAAATCCTCCCAAAGGCTTGCACGATATCATGTTCATGGTCACCCACGACATCTGTACACAAAAAGTCGTGAAAGCTGAAATTAGGCTCAGGCCAATAATAAAAACACTTAAATCCTCCCAAAGGCTTGCACGATATCATGTTCATGGTCACCCACGACATCTGTACACAAAAAGTCGTGAAAGCTGAAATTAGGCTCAGGCCAATACCCAAAGATCTCTGGCAGATAATAAAAACACTTAAATCCTCCCAAAGCCTTGCACGATATCATGTTCATGGTCACCCACGACATCTGTACACAAAAAGTCGTGAAAGCTGAAATTAGGCTCAGGCCAATACCCAAAGCTCTCTGGCAGATAATAAAAACACTTAAATCCTCCCAAAGCCTTGCACGATATCATGTTCATGGTCACCCACGACATCTGTACACAAAAAGTGACCGCTCCCCTTGTTCAGTCCTAACCTTTGCACTTCTTCTTCTTCGATCGCTCAGTCTCCTGTCATAAGAGCGCAGATGCGTCATGCTGCCACTATGCGCCCAACTAAGAAATAGTTAAGGCCCAGCATGTCCGTCTTCGGCTGGAAAAAATCTTTGTAAGAGTTTCTAGAACAAAGGCAGGAGAATGGACCAGTAAGGCAGAAAGATAGTAGATGACAATAAGCAAAGAAAAAAGGCAGAGTCAAAGAGAGTGATAGATAGCACAGAACTTTCCAGAAGGTGGGGGAACTATTTGTAAGAAAGATGCCCTCTTCCCCACCCTCCTCCTCCTCCACCCCTCTGGCAGTGAAAGGGTTAATAAGAACAAGCATAGTTACAAGAAATTAAAAAATCTTTGTTAAGATAAAAAAATTAACATGATTTAAAGAAAACAGTTCCAGCCTCTACACACTCCACAGACATTCCCATTCCTTATATTTGACCACAACAGGTGGCAGTTGGCCTTGAATGTTCGGTCAGTGCTCACCTTGCACGGTTCGGGTTGGTCCACCTCCCCCAGTATTTCATCCAGGGTTTCCGCCATCTGGACGCGGTCTTTTTGGTCCATGCGCTCCACCTCCGTCGTGCTCTCGATGAGGGCCACTTGCTTCTCCACCGAGTCTCTCTTCTTCAGGGAGGCCATGGCGTTGAACCTGAACGTTTTAAATCTGAGAACAGTTCTCGTCAAAAACGGGCACAAGGCGTTTTGTCTTAACTCTGATGTCTTTGTCGTAACTCTTCTAGCATTATGGGATTCGCCCAGTACAGCAGTGATCAGTCATCACTCTACACTCCCACCATTAAACATACTATATCTACAAATTTGGACAAGATTGCTATAGTACATGTAGATGTATTATTATAACTTTATGTGGGATGAATGTCTTTTTTGGTGTATGTTGACACCTAAATTTGCATATAACTATTATGAGACTAGAAAACCGGATTGGATGAGTAATATCATGAAAAGAATGAAGGTTTGATGAAGGGTGGGGAGAGCGGAGAGAAGGAGAAGATAGAATATGTGCAATAGGTTAAACTGCTGTATTGAACCAAAGCAAAAAATCTGCTTGTTGATAAAAGTTAATAGCACATACACTTTGCACATGATTTTGAATTTTGAACTACATTTGATTTTTATTGTGAACGGTTTTAAGAAATGTTTTGCTCTGTCAGGCTTCAATTTGTTTGTATGTGAGTGCATTTGTCGATGTAGTATGGCCAGAGGAAGCTTGCATTGAGAATCAAGCGAAAATTTGCAAATAAAAAACAGACATTATGAAACTGAGCATTATTGTGCATTGGTTTGTATACCTAGTTTGACTTGTCTAGCACTGTATATATTTATCTTTTTTTAAATTAATAATATGTTTCTCTATAAACTATACAACATTTTATGTATAGCAGTATATAAAATTCCTATTTATAATAATAATCTGTTTATCCAGAAAAGAGTATGAATAATAATCTGTTTATCCAGAAAAGAGTATGTTGAACAAAAAGAACAGCTCAAAGGGCTACACCATTGTGAAAACACGCTCTTAAACATACAGAAGACTCTGTCACGATCTGGTTCCTACAACTTGATGTAGTGCTTGTGCAAAGCATAAATACTTACTCGGTGTAGGTTGGCACTCTGGATCGTCTGAACCTGTAGCGACAGAATCGCTGGCCCTTGTAGCACTTGTCAGTGAACAAGGAGCCCGACGGTAGCTTCTCCTCGGCCACTCGCTCGTGGAAGGTCTGCGATGTCTTGTTGGCCAGAAGTTCACCGAGCTCCCTACAACCAAATCATGGGTGGGACAGTTACCTGCAGTCATCATTTATATCTACTACCAAGTTAAAGAACAGACCTCTTAACCCCTTCAGTGCCAGAGGAAAACAGAGAAAGTGTCGATTTTCTTATTATAAATTCTAAGAGACCTGTTATACCGAATCTGAGAATAAGGTCTACAGATATCTTTCCTGACTTGTCTAAACCAAAACCATCATTCCAAGGCTATGACATCAAAAGTTATGACATCATCAATGACATCACACACCTTTAGTAGAGGCAGGACCAGGCAGGGAAGGGGTTAAACAATTGAAGCAATAGGATTTGTATTCCTTCTTTGGGACACTTCTTGTACCACTAGGGTGAAAGACAACAACAAAGCACACAAGTGCAAAGTGACATTATCATGTTCACACAAGACACAACAAAACAGATATTTCTGCAAATCTGCCTTTGTCAACATACAAAAACAGTAAAAATAGCAAACAGAAAAGACAGTATTTGGTTAAAAGTAAATATTTTACAGGTACAAATAGGTCAGATAAAGAGAAAACATCTAGGACTTGGCCAAGGGCAATTTCGACTTAACATTCATATTGGGTTTCCTATAAGTGTAGATAGTATTTTTTACCGGCAAAGGTGTTGGGATTTTAAAATGGAATACTGCAGTTTTGCCAACATCAAGCATGGTTTTAAGATAATGCTCTCTGCTCAGGGTTTTCCTTTCCAAGTCAATCAAAGCAAACTGGGAAAACTACAAAGACTTACAGGCTATGTCCGACTGACCGGCTTGGAACCTACCTGTAGGCCAGTTCAAAATCTGCAATGGGCTTGTCCTCTTCCCTGGTCCAGCCTCTCCTGTAGCTGTCTCTGTTGTAAGGGTGGTACTGCCGATTATGTCGATAGTCACCTAACTGACGACGGGTGGGGCCCGGCTGCAAAAAAGAGCATGCATTACGCTTAACCCTTTCACCGCCAATGTCGCATTTTTGCACCACAATGGTTAAACACCCATGTCGTTAAAAGCCATCAAATCAGGGCCTGTTATCTGAAGACCCTATCCTCGTAATTTTGGGAGGTAAAGATAGGCCTGATGTTATACACGTCACAGAGGAGTTCGCAGTATTGCAGATATTTTTTGCTAACATAATCTATGTACTGTATGCCTGTACACTACATAACAGTGTGAAGAAGGAAGTGGGTAGCTGTCCCTCTGACCAAAACATAGTTTGTCAGTTCACAAGCTGGAACAGAGATGGGGAAAGACGTGGGGAGAGGGGAGGGGGGGGGGGGGGGGGGAGGTAGATGGTCCCAGACAAACTGGTCTTTGGTCAGTGAAAGAAGATTAAGATTAAAATTATAGCCCCGTCGACAACTAAGGCCATGTCAGGGCTGTCACCACGTTGAATCTTACCACGTATTAAAAAGGAATAAAACCATAAGGTAAAAACAAAATCAAAGTTTTATGTTAAAATAGGTTGATGGTAAATCCTAACAATCAAGTCACTGCCCAACCCTCCCAACCCCTCCCCTAAAACAACCCTTTCTTTTGATCCACTCTTTCTTTTTAGATTCTCTCCTCTCTCATCCAGTCTTCACGCTGCCCATATTTACCACTTTCAGAGGACCAGGAATCAGGAAATAAGAGGTAGGGGTGGACAAGGGTGAAGGTGGTAGCATGACTGTTGTGAAGTCATCCCACCCTTCTGTGGGAGAATCCAGGCAGAGGTCAAGAGGTCACTGACCACATGATTCTTTACTTTCCCCCAGCGGAATTTTCCATCCATTTCGATAATTCTTTCCAAGTTACTGAGAATAGCTTTGGATTTAAAACCAGCCGGGATAGAGTTTCACTAGTCTAGGCCCTGCCAAAATAATCTAGTCTTAAAAGATCACCTCTGGCACAGTGGCAGTAGCAGCACGGGTTTAGCCGCATGCCGCTGATCATTAACATTCATACTTGGAGATGCTGGGGTTTAAACTGACTTACATAAAGAAAGATGAGTGTGGATCAGGGCAGATCGAACCACTACTTCTATACTAGACGGGAAGAAAAGTGAAAATGTCGCTTCAAAAGGCACACAGGAGTTGGAAAAGGTGTGGGGCATTCGTCAGAAACATAACACAGATGTGCCCTGGGATTACCAACATTTTGAAAAACAACATAAGAAAATCTTTCATCGATTCATCTCAACGAAGGCAAAGGATAAAAAACCCAAAACACTTTCACAGACGGACATGGATACTTGGCAGCCCGCTTTAACACATTTCCTAGAAGGAGAAAAAAACATACATAGATTTGTGAAGCTAAAAATTACTTCTTTCATTCACCCACTCACTCACTCAGCCAGTCATCAATTTAGCCAATTAGTTAATTGCTTATTTATTTATTATCTCTTTATGCATTTACTTTCCATATTTCTTTATTCATTTAACTTTTTAGTCCATTCTTTTTGTTATATTTATTTTGAATATTAGTCAAGGTAAGGAGGAGGAGTTCCACCTGAAGCAGCAAAGCGAGCTTGTAGTGAGAGGGTAAAGTAATGTGAAGTGATGATTTCTGTGTTATGTATGTTTTGTAGTGAGAGAGTAAAGTGATGTGAAGTGATGATTTCTGTGTTATGTATGTTTTGTAGTGAGAGAGTAAAGTAATGTGAAGTGATGATTTCTGTGTTATGTATGTTTTGTAGTGAGAGAGTAAAGTGATGTGAAGTGATGATTTCTGTGTTATGTATGTTTTGTAGTGAGAGAGTAAAGTGATGTGAAGTGATGATTTCTGTGTTATGTATGTTTTGTAGTGAGACTGAGAGTAATGTGAAGTGATGATTTCTGTGTTATGTATGTTTTGTAGTGAGAGAGTAAAGTAATGTGAAGTGATGATTTCTGTGTTATGTATGTTTTGTAGTGAGAGAGTAAAGTAATGTGAAGTGATGATTTCTGTGTTATGTATGTTTTGTAGTGAGAGAGTAAAGTAATGTGAAGTGATGATTTCTGTGTTATGTATGTTTTGTAGTGAGAGAGTAAAGTAATGTGAAGTGATGATTTCTGTGTTATGTATGTTTTGTAGTGAGAGAGTAAAGTAATGTGAAGTGATGATTTCTGTGTTATGTATGTTTTGTAGTGAGAGAGTAAAGTGATGTGAAGTGATGATTTCTGTGTTATGTATGTTTTGTAGTGAGAGAGTAAAGTGATGTGAAGTGATGATTTCTGTGTTATGTATGTTTTGTAGTGAGACTGAGAGACAAAGTGATGATTTCTGTGTTATGTATGTTTTGTAGTGAGAGAGTAAAGTAATGTGAAGTGATGATTTCTGTGTTATGTATGTTTTGTAGTGAGAGAGTAAAGTAATGTGAAGTGATGATTTCTGTGTTATGTATGTTTTGTAGTGAGAGAGTAAAGTAATGTGAAGTGATGATTTCTGTGTTATGTATGTTTTGTAGTGAGAGAGTAAAGTAATGTGAAGTGATGATTTCTGTGTTATGTATGTTTTGTAGTGAGAGAGTAAAGTAATGTGAAGTGATGATTTCTGTGTTATGTATGTTTTGTAGTGAGAGAGTAAAGTAATGTGAAGTGATGATTTCTGTTTTATGTATGTTTTGTAGTGAGAGAGTAAAGTGATGTGAAGTGATGATTTCTGTGTTATGTATGTTTTGTAGTGAGAGAGTAAAGTAATGTGAAGTGATGATTTCTGTGTTATGTATGTTTTGTAGTGAGAGAGTAAAGTAATGTGAAGTGATGATTTCTGTGTTATGTATGTTTTGTAGTGAGAGAGTAAAGTAATGTGAAGTGATGATTTCTGTGTTATGTATGTTTTGTAGTGAGAGAGTAAAGTAATGTGAAGTGATGATTTCTGTGTTATGTATGTTTTGTAGTGAGAGAGTAAAGTAATGTGAAGTGATGATTTCTGTGTTATGTATGTTTTGTAGTGAGAGAGTAAAGTAATGTGAAGTGATGATTTCTGTGTTATGTATGTTTTGTAGTGAGAGAGTAAAGTAATGTGAAGTGATGATTTCTGTGTTATGTATGTTTTGTAGTGAGAGAATAAAGTAATGTGAAGTGATGATTTCTTTGTTAAATACATGTTTTGTAGTAAGATTTATTGTTACTTTATATGAAGTTTGAACATCATAAGTCCAACACTGTCAAAATGTGATGATTTCTGTGTTATGCATGTTTTGTAGTGAGAGAGCAAAGTAATGTGAAGTGATGATTTCTGTGTTATGTATGTTTTGTAGTGAGAGAGTAAAGTAATGTGATAATGTGGGGGGTAGATGGTCCCAGACAAACTGGTCTTTGGTCAGTGAAAGAAAATTAAAATTAAAATTATAGCCCCATAGTGAGAGTAAAGTAATGTGAAGTGATGATTTCTGTGTTATGTATGTTTTGTAGTGAGAGAGTAAAGTAATGTGAAGTGATGATTTCTGTGTTATGTATGTTTTGTAGTGAGAGTAAAGTAAAAGGCTAAAAGTAAAGGCTAACTGACTACAGTCATTTATAAGGTCAAAGCCAAGAAGCTTCAGAGGGTATCCCAATGCAGTCCTTGGGTCATAATCAAGAATACAGTCATGGTTCTATAGGGGAGCGTCCAATAGTCTTTAGAATATAACTCATGCTAAGATTAAGATTAAAATCATAGCCCCGTCGACAACAAAGGCCATGTCAGGGCTGTCACCACGTTAAATCTTACCACATATTAAAAAGGGATAAAACATGGTAAAAACAAAATCAAAGTATTGCTAAAAGAGGTAAGGTCAAAAGTCAAGGTGAAGGTCATCAAAGGTCATCAATACTTGGCATCACAAATGGCCTTGTGCCAGTCTATCAACCTGCCAAATTTCAAACCAGAAAGTGAGAAACAGCAAAAATTGTGAAAGATATGGCTAAAACTGTAAAAGACCAATTTGACACCTCCAAGGTCTATGTCCATGACCTTCATCAGAACCCAATATTCAGAATCACCATAAGCCAATGCACCTACATATGAAGTTTGAACATCGTAAGTCCAACACTGTCAAAGATATGGCCACAATAACTGAATAAGAAATTTTGGTTTTCAAGGTCAAGGCCAGCACAGTTATAATTTTACTACAGGACCATCTCTGTACCGTGATTACTCCACGAAATTTGAAGCAATTCTGTCCATCCGTTCACGAGATATAAACCGCACCGACAGACAGAGAGAGAGAGAGAGACGAACGATCACAATATCTCCCCATTTAGACTATTCAACTAACAGACACAACAAAGTTTTCAGACATTAGCAATGAGTACAATGAACAGTCCAGATGACTCACACACCTCTTCCTTCTCCTGCGAGGACTTCCACCCCGACTACTACTGGTTGACCATGACCTTCTCCTGCGAGGACTTCCATCCTGACTACTACTGGTTGACCATGACCTTCTCCTCCGAGGACTTCCACCCCGACTACTACTGGTTGACCCTGACCTCCTGCGAGGACTTCCACCCTGACTACTACTGGTTGACCTTGACCTTCTCCGAGGACTTCCACCCCGACTACTACTGGTTGACCTTGACCTTCTGCATGGACTTCCACCCCGACTACTACTGGTTGACCTTGACCTTCTCCTCCGTGGACTTCCACCCCGACTACTACTGGTTGAACTTGACCTTCTCCTGCGTGGACTTCCACCCCGACTACTACTGGTTGAACTTGACCTTCTCCTGCGTGGACTTCCACCCCGACTACTACTGGTTGACCTTGACCTTCTCCTCCGAGGACTTCCACTATGACTACTACTGCTAGCTGACCTTGATCTCCTTCGATGACTTACAGTCCGACATACAATTAGACTACAGCTCGATGACCTTGACCTTCTCCCATGACTTCCAGCCCGACTACTATTGGATGACGTTGACCTCCTTCAATAAGTTCCAGTTCAACTGCTGCTTGATGACCTTGACCTAGGACTTGCAGACAGACTGCTTGATGACCTTGCCCTTCTCCTCCAAGGACTTTCAGACCGACTAGTATTAGATGACCTTAACCTCCGAAGACTTCCAGATTGAACACTACTTGATGACCTTGACTTTTGACCACTACTTGATAACCTTGACCTTGCTCTCACCTGTCTTTCTTCTTTGTTACTTTCCCGTCTTCTCGAAGGACTCCCAGCCCGGCTGCCACTCGATGACCTTGACCTTCTCCTCCGAGGACTCCCAGCCCGGCTGCCACTCGATGACCTTCTCCTCCGAGGACTACCAGCCCGGCTGCTGCTCGATGACCTTGACCTTCTCCTCCGAGGACTCTCAGCTCGGCTGCCACTCGATGACCTTGACCTCCTCCGGTTGCTAGGCGACCTGGATCTCCGACGCTCACGGCTGGCTCGTGACTCGGCTTCGGGGGACTGCAGTCTTCTCTTTTTGGACAAACCTGACCGGGACTGTTTGCCAGGAGAGCATGAACTTAATGAAGCCGATCGTTTCTTCTGGGTGGGGGACGCCGACTTTTTGGATGCTCCAGGAGCACTACGCTGTTCTGCTGAATAAGTGCCGGCAGATTCTGATCGGTTTAACGAGGAACCCACAGATGAACTTTTGTTCTGCTTCGAGTCCAGTTTGGAGTTGTAATTCTTGTTCTCCAGAATTCTCTTTGCAAACTGCGTCAAAACTCCATGCTCAAGTCGGGGCTTTTTAAAGTCGTTCTTTGAGTTTTTAGTGGAAGGCGTCACTGAGGCTATTTCATTCTGAGTAACTTTCTTTTTCAATGGTTGTCGAGGCCTTGCATTTTCTCCCTTTTCGAGATCACTTTGGAGATGTGCCTCTGAACTAAAGTGACGGTACACCGCCTCGCAGACAGACAGTGGAGTGTCCCCACACTCATCTACAACAGTGAACTCTGCAGGCAGGGAGATCTCTGCGAAGGATTCAGAGACAGTTTCACTGGATCGTGTTACAAGTGTCTTGTTAAGTGACAGCGGTTCTTCCTGCCAACTGTGATCTGGCTCCTTGATAGCCTTAGATAACGCTGTTTCTGCAACAGCTAACTGAGCTAAGTCTCCAGGAGCATTGCAAGGAGAAGAAACAGAGTTCAAATTAGTCACAGATCTTGCAGAGGTTTGCACTTGAGACCCACTGTGTAGCTTCAAAGTTTCAGGCTCCTGAGTATATGAATTCTGTAAGTTGGTTGTCAAGTTTTTATCATACAATCCTAAAGCTTTGGGTTCGTATTTACTACTTGCCAGAACTTTCATATGATCAATATTTGCAAGTCGCTCCTTTTCAGCTGCTTTTTCAGGGACAAAGCTTTCGATGTGCTCTTGAATGTTTTCAGCGTGGTCTGTATTTCTTTGGCAAGGTTCAAGCACACTGGCTATGGTTGTAACTTTGGTAACTGAACCATGAGCATCAGATGAAGGGCATAACCCACCATCTTTATGAGATTCCTGGGTCACAAGTGAATTTCCAGAAATAGATTCTGCTGTTTTCTTATCATCTTCAGTGTACATTGGTTTGATGAAACATTTTGTGCTGTCCGAGACGGAAGCTGTAGGGGGCTGTTGATAAATGCTCTGATCTTCTGCTGTTTGAAAGGACCTTTTTAGATCTTCTGCAATCTTTGCAATAGCAATGGACTGGTGCTCAACACCATCACCTGCAACCTTTTCTTGCAATGTGTCTTTGCTGGTTGTGTGATTATAATGCTCCAACAAAGCAGTATTCATAATTCCACCCCAGTCTTCTTCACTCCATCCAACACAGCTTTTGTTTCCCTGATTTTCAAAAACTTCCTTTTTCTCTTCACCAGCTGTGATATTTCCCCAAGTTTCAAGAATGTCTTTTATCTTCTGTTCAACAGTTGCATCGCTCTCATTATTTTCTTTCAGGCTTTCAACAGCGGTATCCCTACCACAAGTTTTTGGAACGTCTTCTTTGTTCTTTTTAACAGTCTTATCATTTCCACTGGTATCAAGTATGTCATCTTTGATCTTGTCTACACTTCTGTCATTTTTATTTGCTTCGCTGGTGTTCTCCTTGCTCCTTTCTTCAACAGTTTCAAAGACGCCTACCTTCACCTTTTCAACAGCATCTTTTGACTGCTGGAGCAGGGCAATTCTATCCACAAAAGATGGTGATTTCTGCAATATTTCAAGTGCCAGGTTGACACTGTCAATTTGTTCTGATGTCAGAACGCTGCAATCACCTGCGTCTGTATCCTCTGGCTGAATGTCACTGAACTTCACAGAGTTTTCGTTCAAGACATCATCTGCGCCCTCTCGAATCATCAAGTGCTGTCTGTTAGAAGGCTCAGAGTTTTGCAAATCCTGAGCTGGCTCAAAATGCCCACCATCAGACAATGTTGTAAAAGTGTTTGCCTTTGCTCTGTAAAAAGCGGATTCATGATGCGTCAGGGCTTTTTCCACTTCAGCTGAATTCCCTTGAGGGCAGACAGGGATGGAAGCTTGGACCTCCGACTTCTGATTCTGTTCTGTCCAACGTCTGTGCAGAGATTTCAGGTCTTTTTTCAGGGGATAATTCTTAGGCTGAGGAGGAGGCGGTTTGAAGTTTGTCGCAGTGAATGAAGAAAGCAAAGCATCACAGACAGTGGATTGGCTTCCATTTGGACCTAGCAGAGGTGGTGCAGGTGGAACAGGTATTTCCCCAGGAGCGAAAGGCGGAATACCTGACCGTATTTCATGTGAAACTTGAGGTGGTGTTGGAGGCCATACTCCAGCATAACCTTTGTCCATCAGAACTCTTTTCCTGGGATCTCGTGAAACTGTAGGTAGTGAATCTATCTGATGACTACTCTTCAATCCACAGACATTTGGGGTTGCTGTGGCCATAAATGGTTGACTCTCTGATTCGATGGTCTTTGCTGGCTGGGAGATTGGAAACTTTTGTTGCTGCAGTTCAGCATGTTTAGGAACATCTCCGAAACGCTGAGAGTTCTGGACCTCATTGGTTTCAGAAATCTTCTGTTTGAAGTACCCTGGCCCCAAAGAATAATCCCTGTTGAATAAGCATGTCTGTGAACTCGTTAAGCACAAATTTGAAAATGTTGATGCGGGTGTAGTACCCACACCTGTTTTATTGTTGGATGCACAGAAGTTTTTGTTGATTTCAGTATCAACAGCAGGATGAGAACTGAGAGTAGGAAGCCGCGTTTCTCTGATTTCAACACAAGAAGAATTTGTCTCAAGCTGACTTTTGCTTGCTGAATGTTTTCCATCTGTAGGCAATGTTCTACATAACTTCTTCAAGGACTCTTTCCAAAACTCTGCAGGGTTTAAAGTACTGCTGCTTTGTACAAAACTTTCCTCTGATTTAGTCTGCTGAAAATGTTTTACATCAGGTCTGGCTGGAGATGAGTTCCTAGTTCCACAACTCGTGGGGTGAGAATTGTCCGCCTTATTTATCTTCTTGGGTATTCTTGGTAGACAGGATCTGGAGGGGTCTGACGGCACTTTGTTCGCACATGAACTTGCCTTCAGTTTGTTCATCTCTTGGAGAACATCTTGCCAGCTATGCTTTTGAGAAGCACTGTCCCGTTTATTTCCTCGTGAAGAACTTGGCTTCACTGCTAGGTTTGTCTTTCTCACTGTCTTACAGGTCATGTTTTTACCTTTTCTGATTTCTGCACAAGTTTTCCTGGATTTTGATGTCAAGCTGGTTTGACTTGGCTGTGCTGATACAATCCCTCTTGCTGCCTTCTGGCTAACGGTAAGCTGTGATAGGCTCCCACTTGAAAAGACAGGTTTACTGTTTTCCACACATTCAGCTTTGGTCAGACGTTCAGGAGTCTCTGAGCCCTTTGTCTTAGGAAGATGCGGCAAACGACGGATCTGCACGTCCTTCAGTTCAGGCTTGCTATCATCAAAGGGGAAACCCTTGCTAACACAGCTCAGTGCCTGGCTGCCTTCAAGACGAATACACACTGCTACGTCATCATCAAAGTCTATGAACTGAGTGGACACACTATCCAAAGTCATGTCCTTGCCACTTACAGATGTTTCAACTTTCTTTGAAGATTGACAACTGGATTTGTCAACATCCTTACTGCCTTTCAAGTTTTGAGAAATCTGGGGGCTTTCCGAATTCTTCACAGATGGTTTTGTTAGACTATTGCTTTTGCTGCCTTTCTGGATCTGACAATTTTGAGAACTCTTCAAAATCTTTGCAGCTTTGTATTCATCACTCTTCTGGTTCTGAGCAAGCTGAGGACTCTTTGTTGAATTCTGCTCCTTATTCCTTTTCTGGTTCTGAGAAACCAGGGGACTCGTCAAAATCTTTTTATGTGATTTTCTTGGGCTTTGGCTCTTACTGCCTTTCTGTTTCTGAGAAATCCTGGAACTTTCTGAATTCTTCACAAGGAGCTTTATTTTACTACCTTTAACAATATACCTGTTTAGGGTAGTCAGTTGAGGTCCAGAATGCTTCAAGTCAGTTAACACAACTGAACATGGCTTCACACGAGGACCACGAACAGTATGACTAGCTTGAACGGCCTTCAAATTATGGCCCATTTCACAACCAGTGTTCTGAACTTGAGTAGAACACACTTGATTTACTTCACCCATCCTTTTGAAGGCATCTGAATCCTTTTTCTTCGAACTTCTGTGCTGTGATTCTGTTTTCTTCTTTTTCTCAGAAACCACCTTATCTTTCGATTCTTTGTTAATCGCAGGACCTTGAGAAACTGCAGCAGAGCTACTGTTGGTGTTCGCTTGCTCAGCATTTTGTTGAGCCCCACAACTGACAAGAGAAGCACAAGATGAAGGACCATCACGCTCCTTTTCTTTACCAGGTGTTTCCCTCCGACCAGAATGATTTGACGTCACACACAGGAGGCTGTTGTTTTCCAACAGTATGTTGTTAATCTGCTCCACAATGTCGTCGCTGTCCAACACTTCAGAGTCTCTGTCGGGAACATCGGACCCTATCACAGCAGAGATCCTCTGAGAAAAGTCATCTTCGTCCAGGGTGTCTGTTGATGGGCTATCTACAGACTGTGCGTTGATTTCAGCACTGTCTTTCTGATCCATGGGCAGGTGTGCATTACCATGTGGCCGGCGTTGATGTGCTTCAAGGAATGACTCTCCTGTGTTTGCCTGCAAAACACTGCCTGGGTCACGTGGCTTCAAGTCACCCGAGACAGGTGCAGAGATTTTCTTTTTCAAAGATTTCGTTTTTAACTTTCTGCCCATTTTCTCTGCACCGTGTTTAGTTTTCGATTTTCTTCTACCCACATCGACACTTTCTTCTTTCAAACTCCCTTTTACGTTAATGAGGCTCACGTGACAGCTTGAAAGTGGATGAGCATTCACAACCTTGAAGTTATCGTTCACTAAGCCGGCTTCTCTTCTCAGCAGCAAATGCGGAACATGCTCACTGCCACTTTCCTCAGTGACACACTGATCCATCTCTTCAGGGTCTTTTTCTGCCGACTGCTGTGTTGAGAGATTTCTAACATTTACAGGCATGTCTTTCCGACTTGATTCTTCCCCAATGTCATTGCTCTGATAAATGAGTTCAGCAGAGTTTTTCGAATCACAAGGCAGCTCACAACCATCCCCGGTTGGTTTTATGAAAGACTCACAGTATATGCCACAAGACCGCATGTGCTCAACATTCTCACCCTCAGCACAATGGAAAGAATCTGTTTTCTGATTTTGCAACAGGACGTCGTTGTAAGGGTGTGACAAAGACCCGTCTGACTCTAAGCCCTTTGAGTCCTGACCCTGCTCCTTAGTCGATGAACATGGTCTTTCTTCACATTTCTCTCCACTTGTACTCAAACTCTTTGGGGTGGGGGAGGCATTCACAGGGGACTTCTCATGGGAATGGCCCATGTTCATTAGCTTGGCCACCGTGTCTTCTATCATCCTCTCTTTGGCAACGGCCTTCAGACGATTGATCAGTTCCAAGACGTCGAGTGGCACAGAAGCCTCAGCGCTCAGGGCATCTTCACGGTGTGTGGCGTTCAGTTGGGCAGGATGCTCCGGTTTTTGTTGTGCTTTCTCCCGAAACCCATCACCCTGGTTACTTGCACCACTATTTACAGAATTGTGTTGGTCAGGGGCTGTTGTCTGCTCACTTTGATGAAGTGACTGAGTGGTTTTGAGTGAGTGCATGGACTTTTCGCTATGTCTGGCCTTTGAGTCACCCGGATGTCCTGACTTACACTGGTGATCCCTGCTTGTAGCACTAAAATTATCACAACTGGATAAGCGACTCTTGTCCACAGAGGAGAGATCTGAAGATAACTGTTGTCGCTGCGTTGTTCCAGCACCGCCTTTGCAGGCACTCTTCTCGGGATTTCCCTCTGCCGGCCTGCTTGTTGTGGTTTGTGTGACACAGCTCTGCACATCAGGGTCCGCAGTCTGTCCGTTCTGATGTGCAGAGGGTAATAAGCACCAGGGTGATATGCTGTGCGGGTCATGTAACGACGATGTGTTGGTCTGGGCAGAAGCAGCAGAAGCGTGGGAAACATGATGACACTTCTCTGCCTTCTCAGTCCTGCTGACAGTGTGTGATGGATGTGTTTTGCGGTGGCGTGCGGCTGGCGGGCGATGAAGACGTGACCATGGAATGTTGATGATGACAGATGGCACTGAACAACTCCTCCTAACTCCTGCAGGCTTTGTGGTTGTGCCGCCTGAACCCCCATCACTCCGGCTTGTAACTGGAGCTGGAAAAAAGTATCAGAAACTATAGCAGTTAGTTGCTGTCAACTTTGGGGAAATTGAGGGCAAAAGAACAAAAATTTGTTAAAATCCAAATATGTCCTGAATTAAATTATAATTTATTTAGCATATCAACATCAATCCTGGGCAACCTGAAACAAAGCAAAAGGCATGCATTTCAAAGTATCTCACATCAAACCAGTTTTTGCACTCAGAGAGAAAAGACATAATGATACAACACACACACACACACTCAAAAATGATTATGATTCAAAGTTTCCACACACAAAAAAACAACACAAAAAGTTCAAAATGAAGGGAAAATAGAGTAGAACAAAAACATCATCATTATGCATAATTTCAATTAAAGGACACTGCATGTGATGGACCATTCTTTTCTGACAGTAATTTCTTAATCTGCTGAATTGAAAGACCAAAAGATATTTTTTAGACTAATAAAAATCAACAGGAGACATGGAATTATGATAGATGAATCAATAACCAGTTCATAACTGTTTTCAACTCATTCAGTTTCAACACAAAATAACAAATTGGTTTTCAAAATTTATATAATCAAAAACATAAAAAATAGATCTACACCCCCATACAAAAAGAAAGTCGCTGCGATCTCCACATAATTTAAGAGGTTCAAAGGGCCAAAATGGGGCGTCCTGAGGGAATTTTCATGCCTTCACCGCAGAGGGGTTGTGTTGAAAGTGTCAAACATAGCATAAACAAGGCCTACCGATCTCCTTGACCTTGACCTTAATCGGTATGCCATCATCCGAACAGCCATAAGCCAAAGCACCTACATGCCAAGTTTGAAGACTCTAAGACCAACGGTGTGGAAGTTATGGCCCCTTAAAGATTTTTGGCTTTCAAGGTCATACGCCAAGGTCAAGGTCAGGACAGCAACATTTTTTGCGCAGATGCCTTCTCCTCATTGTGACACACCACCACACAAAATTTGAAGCGATTCGGGAGATATCCTTGGGACATACAGAAAAAAACAGAAAAAACACACCAAAGAGACAGACTCGAACAAAAACATACTCCTTTGCGATCGTAGATCGGCAAAGGAAAAAAAAAGAAAGAAACGGCAAAGGACCAAAAAAATAACTGACAAAAATCAAGAACCATAGACAAAACAGAAAGAAAAATTGCCAAGCTGAAATAAAAAAGAACTGGATGGAAAACAAAACAAAATGAAAAGAAATAATTTAATAAAGCTAAAATCAGTAGCATGGGATAAGGAATAAATACTCCAACCATTTATTGGTAAAGGTCAAGATGTGCCACCACCCCTACATTTCTCGGTTAATTGTATTTTTCCGTTTTTGCCTTTCTTACCATACATAAAGCTGTATTTTAGGAACATTTTTAGAAAATAACCTTTTTGGAATACTAACCCTATCCCTAACCCTACCCCCCACCCTATAAGACGGAAAAACACAACGAACCACAACTGTGACAAATCGCGGTGTACTGCAGTACATAGTGGGGGGTAGGGTTAGGTTTAGGGCTAGGGTTAGTATTCAAAAAAGGTTATTAGCTAAAAATGTTCCTAAAATACAGCTTTATGTATGGTAAGAAAGGCAAAAACGGAAAAATACAATTAACCGAGAAATGCAGGGGGGGTGGCACATCTTTACCTTTACCCATTTATTTAATCATTGAACAGATAAATTTATAAATGTATGCATGAAAATCACTTATCTATTCATAAAAACAAAACATTACTATAACTCACTATGATGATGACGATGACAATGATGATGATGATATGCAGCACACCTCATTCTCAAAATACAACACACTGATAACACTAACAGCACATCTTCATAATCATAACCATCACTGGCTGCAATAAGACGCTTGAACCAATATTTTGCCACGTCCTTGCTCCTGTGCCCTCTTTTGGCCTTTCTGTATGTGTATCTCTCTTTATTAGCTAGCGTCTACCCATCTGCTCACTTTCGGGTTCCACCAGGGCTCCCACTCCCAGTGACCCCCATTTGGGGGTCTATGAAACACTAAAATTCTAAAGGACCCTCTAAAAGAATGTGCAGGGGGTCCCAGGGAAACACTAGTAGAAAAATTTGTTTTAGCATTCGCAATGCCACTGGGACCCTCTATCCTGCCTCTAGGACCCTCTATATTGTAAGTGAAGGAGTCCCTGGGACCCCTTGTTTTGCAGGACGATTAGGAGCCCTGGGTTCCACGCTCTTTTTTTGACAGTTGTATAATTAATTTATATACCTAGAAAAACTTTTGGTGCTACAGAACTTCGCACCTATTCATAAGTGACATACATTTTATGATACTCTCTCCCACGACAAGTCCGTTCTGCTGACTGTCTGTGTCTACTTTCCGTTCTTTCCTCGTGTCAAGACATCACGCAATAATACCCAATCAAGTTAGAGTGCAAGAACTTAGTATATATTCATGAGTGACCTTCCCATGACAAGTCTGTTTCACTGACTGTCTGTGTCTACTTTCCAATCTTTGCTCGCGTCAGACATCCAGACATCACACACTTGACTTAGCTATATACTCAAGTTAGAGTACACAGCTGTTACAGGGGGAGGGGGGGGTAAACTAAGTGTAGTTAACGTGTGTGTGTGTGTGTGTGTGTGTGCATCACTACTATCACTCAGTGATAGGATCAGTGTAAATGTTTATTTAAGCATTAGCATGACAAGAAGAAAACAAAAAAACAAAAAAAAACTTCAGCTGCCTTCAAGTTCAACATTTCCGTCTTTTTATGTAACCTTTAGCAGTTAGCACACTGCATTTTTTGTTGTTGATGTTCCGTACTCTGCCACTGCATTCTTTTTGACAGCAGAGGAACACAGCGATACATGGACAGACAACTGGAGAGATATAAACAGACACTGAAAAAGGCAGGGAGAGAAACTGACAGACAGACAGACCAGATGAGCAGAGCAACACAGCGATACATGGACAGACAATTGGAGACATAAAGTGATAAACAGACACTGAAAAAGGCAGGGAGAGAAACTGACAGACAGACAGACAGACAGACCAGACGAGCAGAGCAACACAGCGATACATGGACAGACAATTGGAGAGATATAAACAGACACTGAAAAAGGCAGGGAGAGAAACTGACAGACAGACCAGACGAGCAGAGCAACACAGCGATACATGGACAGACAATTGGAGAGATATAAACAGACACTGAAAAAGGCAGGGAGAGAAACTGACAGACAGACAGACCAGACGAGCAGAGCAACACAGCGATACATGGACAGACTGACAGACAATTGGAGACATAAACAGACACTGAAAAAGGCATGGAGAAAAAACTGACAGACAGACAGAGGGTGATCGGGAAAGAGAGACTGAGAGTAAGGGTCTGGAAAAGTTGTCAAGAAAACAAAAAGAAAGATAAACAAGTTTTTTTATTTGTCTAACTAGGTAGGTGCACACACACACACACAAAAATGCACACTAACTAGGCGATTTAACATCATCTCAAGGAATATGGAAACAAACAGGATTAACGGAAAATGAACAGGATTAGTACAGCAATTTAAATTTCAACAAGATTAGTCCAACTGAACAAAAAATAAACCAGTAAATTTTGTGCACAGATCTCGTGCACCAACTGAACAGAAAACATCATGCTGATCAACTTGGAAACAAAGCGAGTTCCGAAGACTTTTACCCAAACCACGCTTTGCTGGCTGAGACAGAGCACAGCCCTTGGACAAGGAAGCCTGGTGAGCACCTGAACTAACAGGCACCTCTGGAAATGACTGGCTGTTTCCAGTGACAACCAATTCAAAATTAGAATATAATACATGCTTGTAATCTAACAAGGAAATAAACATGTTAAACCAATCTCAGAATCTGCATTTACCTTCTTAGCAGCTTACCAACTTTTCAAGCAGGCTGAGCTTAAAAATAATAAATTCATAACTATATAGTATGAGTTAATCTATGCCCCTAACAAAGTGTAGACATCAGAAGCATAATTTTAAATCTACAGGGAAACCCATTTAGTACGAGTACGGTTTAAACGAGAGCCCGTGTTTAACGAGTGGTTTCAAAATTTCCGACCACAAGCCTTCTTTTTCCTTGTTAAATAATTCTGCATACAACGAGCTCGCTACAACGAGCAACTTGCATATAACGTACAATTTATTGACTCCCAAAGTCAAGCTTTTATGCAAAAACTACGCGGTTAGAACGAGAACGCACTTACAACCACACCGCCATCCCAAAGTCAAGCTTTCTTGCACAACTACCTGGCTAGAACGAGTACACACTGACAACAACATCGCCATCTTGACTGACCCCTCGATATGTAAGCGGCATTCTGATTGGCCGATATAACAACTTGGGTGTCTGCAGCGCAAGCAGACGACACTGGACTCACTCTTTGCGCACTGATCTTGTGACTTCCGGGAAATTTTAACTTTCTCTTAAAGCGCGTGTGTGGATTTTATGTTTTTGATGTTATCGTGTGTTAATAAACTGTTTTAAAGTGTATGTAATCGGCATTAAAAACCCTATGGATACAGGATACTGGGCTTACAACCATGCTTTGTTGGGTAAGTGTGTTGTTTCCGTTTTTCTGTCTTTTTCACACTTTACCAACACGCACATTACAGTAGATGTGAGGACCGATTGATAGGTTCGTCAGGGTTGCCAAAATCGATAAAATGGTTTGAACGAGCAATGCTTACGAGTAAATTGGCCCTCTCCCCTGGAATTCGTACTAAACGGGTTTCACTGCATACATTTTAATAGCCTAACAATAACATGAATATTGTATAAAACTATAAATCAACCCAAATAACGCACAGATCACTATCTAGTATCTACAGTGACAGTCTGACACACGAAAAACTAAACATCTTTCTCACACAACAGAAATAACACACACACACACCAACAAAAATTTAAAAAGGGTATCACAATAAAACAAGGCAAAAGTTCACACACAATAGAAAAAGCAAAAAAACTAAAACCACAAACAAAATTAAGGTGTCAATAAAAGTTGGCAACATTTCACACATACACTAAATAAAGCAGAAAGAGCACAATTACAAGAAAAGGTGTGAATAGGAGCATGAAAAATAGTCATGAAAACAAAATGAGACCAACCTCCTGGGCATGGCTATGGTGGACGGCCTTGACGGTTTCTTCTCCAGGGAAGCGTTCAGGAAGTCCTTCATGTCGCTGGCTGTGGTGATGTTGCTGGAAACTGGAGGCAGGGACTTCAGTTTGTCCGTGGAGGAGTCCGCAGGGGAGCTGGGCAAGGGCAGGTCTCGAGGAGACCGAACATGAGTCAACCCGACGCTGGGCACGTTCAGAGGACTGCGGTAGGGCACGCCAGCGCCTGAAGAACTCCGTGACAACGATGAAGACGACAACAACAACGACGGTCCTCTGTCCACAGAAGACCCACTGCTGGAATGTCTGCTTCCACTTTCGTCCATCTTGTAACGTTTCGCTAGCGGCTCGTCCAGCGGCGTGGGTTTGTACTCTGGAATGTTGGGGGGCGGTATGCACAGCGATCTCGACGGCCGATGGTAGTGGGTTTCTTTGGGGACTGTCAAGTGAGAAGAATCCCCCGCAGCTCCCGGGTCCACCGCCGTTTCGTCCGGCTCTGAAGCATTCTCCGGAGACGGCACAGGGGAGAAGGTGGCGTCCGTGGACGCAGACCTGAGCCGGGAGACGGGGTGGGAGGCTGGGTCCAGACTGGTGGAGGAGGTAATGGTGTCGTCCTGCTCCACATCATCGTGCTGATCCCTGCTCAGCGACGGGGACATCACCACGGAAGGTCCTGCCCCGCCGGGGAGTTCCCTGAGCAGGGGTTCTGCCGTGGGGGAGGCGATGCCCTCCTGGATCTGGTGCTGCACCTCAAAGGCGGTTTTCAGCTTCTGGGGGTGAATGCGGGCGGAGGAGGGCATGGTGGACAGGAAGCCCTCGTCGTAGCCCAGCGGGATGGTCCTGTCCGGGTTGTCCGGCAAGGCCAAGCTGGACAGGCTGCGATGAAGTTGGAGCAGGCTGTGGGCCTTTTTCCCCTGTTCCTTTTCCTCCCCTGCCACATCAATACAAAGTCAGAGAAAGTGGCTGCATTGAACATACCCTGGAGCATGATACCACATTCCAGATACAGCATTTTAACATTTTAGCATCCTTAACACAATCACCTAATGTTTCCCCTGCTTCAACATACTCATTACTGGCAGGATATCAACATCAATGGTTGCCTTATTTTGTGATGTTCTAACATTCAAGTTTCCAGTGCTTTTGCTGCATGCAATTCCTGCCAATTATTATCTATACAATTGTAATTTATCAGGTCATGCTATGAGCTTCTATGCCCAAGATAATTATGGAAAATTCTCATCTATTGCGACATGATATTCAGCACAGCAAGAAGAAACAACATTTTCAAACTACACCAGCAATAACTTTCATTATAAATAAAATCCCAAACTATTGATCCCCCTAACCCCTATTTGTAATTCTACAGAAATTAGTAGTTTAACTCTTAAGTCCCTGAACCGCACGTGCCGCGCTTCCCTGAACCGCAACTCTATACATGCGTTGCTTAGTCATGTCACTAAGGAAGTGGGAACTCTCTAACCCAAAGAGGAAGCCTTAACGACAGCCAAAAAGCGTTCGACTTCCGTTTACAATGGCAGCCATTTGCATGGAGACCGATTGAAGGCTAATTTTGATCGATTTTCTTCGCAATTTTTTTCTACGAACTTTTCTCATCAAAATGGCGGCATTCTGAACGATGGATGACAATGTTTTCATCGACGAATTGTGGGCCAATTGTGCTTTCAGACTTCGTTGCAATGGCCAGAGTGAAGTGACTGCTTGAACTGACAACTAGCACACTGCTGCAGTGTTGACTACAGGGTTCGTACAGATCTGTGTCAAAACAATTCCAGGACTATTCCAGGACCACTTTATTAAATTTCAAGGACTAAATCTGGCATACCGGTCAATGTCAGTTTCGTTCCCGCCTGAGTTGCTTGTGCTTCTGGCCTTGACAAAGGCTTTTTACAGCACTCTCGTCCATGCTGGTGATGTCAAAGTTATTTTTGCACACTGTGCAGCTAGCTTTCAGTTTTGAACTACATGTTGACGGAGCTAACCAGCTCTGATATTCTTTTTTTTGCAGCCAAACATCGTTGAAAATGCAGTCTCCATTTTGTTGGAAGACGGAAGTACAGTAAAGGGAAGTAACTTCAGCGGCAGACAACTCGCGCAAGTGTCGTCAGCTATGATTGCGATATCGGTATGACCGTAAAAGTTTTTTTAGTTTTTTTATTTGAATTTAGTTTTAACCTTCAATTATTCTTTGTGGAGGAGACATTTTGAATTTGATGGATTGAGATTAAGGACGTAGTCAAGACGATTTTGAAAATTCCAGGACTTTTCCAGGAGTCTTGGGGCCTTTGCTGTTTTCCAAGCACTTTTCAAGCCCTGGAAAAGGCCATGTTAATTTTCCAGTACTTTTCAAGGTTTCAAGGACCCTGTACCCTGTTACTAGCAAATCACTTTGACTATCGATCAGCAAAAAATTGATTGAACGATTGCGACGACCGGTCATCTGCCGAACGTTCGGAGCCTATTTTAGACCGCGAATTGGATATATTTAATGCATTTTAATGGACTTACGGTGCTGTAACACTTATTACAAAGCTTGTAGATGCTTTCCAAATGAAAACTTCGATCGTGGTTGAAAATCTGAAGATCGGTAATGAGATCGACAGGTGAGTGTTTCAGAAACTTTTTTCACCTTTGAATTACATCATCGGAATGCTACAAAAAGGCAAGTGATAAGTTTATTTTGTGCTTGCAGTGTCTCTGATCGTTCTAGTGACTCAATTTGCAATGTTTCAATAACAAACACACAACACATGTTTTTTTTACATCTTTATTGAACACACCTTTATTATTGATATTTCGTAATAATCAATCAAAATAAACACACCCAATACATCAGATTGGCTCAAATAACATCATCAATGCAGAAAACAATATCATAACAGCACTATTACAAAGTTTCATAAACTGATTCACAAATATTATTACAATTATATTTTTTAATAAGCATACCCATTTCAGCTCCTTTTTGCCAAATCCTTACAGGGAAGAGAGTCGGGCTTAGTGAATTTCTTATAGGGACTTAAAAGTTAACATGTTGGTTTCATTGATCAACAGTTCCAACTCTAAGCTTAGCCTGAATGGAAAAAAAAAAGAAGGTTACAAGTTGCAATTGTCACGTTCATATAGAGCGAGACATTAACCCTTTCGCCGCCAATGTCGCATTTATGCACCACAATGGTTTAACACCAATGTTACTGAAAGGCATCAAACCAGGGCCTGTTATCCAAAGACCCTATTTTCTTTATTTTGGGAGGTAAGGATAGGCCTAATGTTAAATATGTCACAGATGAATTGCCAATATTGCAGGTTTTTTTTTTCTCTCTTCTCAGTTAAGTTTAATAGTATTTTTTGTCTGAAAAATGTCTGGCGGCGAAAGGGTTAAAATGAAAGCAATGATATATCATACCTGCACTCTGACAGACTGAAGAGGACGAGGACCCCGAACGACCAACGCTAAGAGCATCTGAAAGCAAACAACAAGAGAAAGACATGCACAGCATTATTATTATTATTATTAGAACATGCAGAGCATTATTATTATTATTATTAGAACATGCAGAGCATTATTATTATTATTAGAACATTTAGCACGCCTTATCAATTTAATGCCCTAGGCGCTTACAATATAAAAATATAATATACACATATAACACCACATATAATAATATTTAACATATAGCATAAAGAATGGGAAATAAAAATTACACAAACACACAGAATTACACACATACACGCACTCGTGAGCGCGCGCACATTCACGCACATACACACACTCACACAGACAATTATATGCATAGCATTAAAAGGGACATTACCAAGCTTGAAGTTACACTGCATACGTTCACCCATGACAGTGCTATATGATTGTCTTTTTATTATGATGCACCCATGTATGATGATTGCAATAGAATATGAAGTGATTACATCTAAACTGACAATCCACATCCCTCTCGTCTACTGCAGACCAACGAAAAATAAAAATTTTGATTCGCATGAATGTTTTTTTCAATCACAGGAAAACAAATCCTTTTTTTTATATTTTATCAAATCCTGTTCTAGAATATCAACATCATTATTTGTTTAGCTAATAGCTAAATGTTATTCACATTTCTCTCACATTAACCTCTTATGAACTTCACTCATAAAAGCACACCAGGACGTCAAAATACAATTGTCTCAAGCCAAAGGCAAAGCAGAAGACAAAGACCATCGCAGTCCTCCGTTGAACATTACAAACAAACATCATGGGTGAAAGTTAGACATTCTCCCAATCCTGAAATGACACATTTCAATGTTCTCTGAATCTTCCCAATCCTGAAGTGGTGACCACATTCAAAATAATTTCCAATGTGTGTGTGTGTATACAGGATGGGTGGGAATAGTGTAAGAATTGCTTTTCTATCATCTTGCTTTAATCTGCCATCAATGTTGGCAGAATTGTTTGATTTCATAAGACATGGTTCCGGATGTAAAGATGCCCAATACTGAACTCTTGCTGTCAGCTTTTTTAATCCTCAAAATTCTCGAACTCGAACTTTTTCAAACTCGAAAAACTCCTGAAACTCCTGAGTTCAAGAGCATGCCTGAACTACTTTCACCCATGAAAAACAATCCTTGGTCATTCCCCCCCTTATTTGTATTTCCAATTTGCTTTAAAAAAATTTTTTACAAACTTTTCACACAAAAAAGCTTTTAAACTTCTGCAGTATGAAAACAAACTCAAACAATTTGATTTAAAAAATTAAATCCAAACGTTACTTTTAAAAAAGAAAACCTTTTCCCAACACTACCTTTATGTATTCTTCCAATCCATTTAACCATAAAAATTTGAAGCCCAAAAAATGCACAGAAACAAAAACCATGAAGCAAAAATTCCAAACCCAGTTTATTATATTTACATTTGTGTGTGTGTGTGTGTGTGGGGGGGGGGGGGGGGGGGGGGTAGGTGGGAGTGTGTGTATGCGTGCTTAACAAACTTAATTGTTCTATGTGAATAACATGTGCTTTTATGCATGTATTTCATGTCTTAGTTTATACTGTCTCATCAGTTTCAGATTTAACCCTTTCACCGCCAATGTCGCATTTATGCACCACAAAGGTTTAACCCCCATGTTATTAAAAGGCATTAAATCAGGGCCTGTTATCCGAAGACCCTATTTTCTTAATTTTGGGAGGTAAGGATAAGCCTAATGTTATAAATGTAACAGAGGAATTCTCAATATTGCTCAGATATTTTTTGGTATCTGCCCAGTTAAGTTTAATGTGGGGGGGTTTTCTGAAAAACGGCTGGCGGCGAAAGGGTTAAGTTCATGCTAAAGAAATATTTTCTACGTTTGAGGACAATAAAGAATTTTGAATTGATTGATTGAATTGAATTGATTATTTCAAGTATGGGAGTAAATACATCAAATGTGCTTTGGACCAGGAACTCTAATCAAAACTGTTGGCAAGTTATAAAACATTCACCGCATTTTTCAGACTACAAGGCGGTACGCGTGTGCGTACGTTGTGTGCAAGGGTGTTTGTGTGTTGGTGTATGTGGTCAGTCCGTGCGGCTCGGTTGCTGTGGCTTACCCAATGGGGTATGAACGAGTTGGCGTCGATAAATGTGTGTGTGTGTGTGCGTGCGTGTGTGTGTGTGTGTGCGCGTGCGTGTGTGTGTGTGTTAGAGAGAGAGTTGCTTTGTATATGCGTTGTTGCTGGTTGGTGTCATTCTTGAATGCTGTTTTTGTTGTTTGTTGATGAATAATTGATTGTAAAGCGCTTTGGGCTCATCTGAGGTAAAGCGCTATATAAATGTACTATTATTATTATTATATTTTCTTACTATTTTATCAGTCATATTATAAGGCGCAGGGGTCTGAGAAAAAAAAGTATCACCTTATAGTCCGAGAAAAATATGGTACATTGTTTTCCATAACCAGCTACATTCGAGTTTCGCTATTTTGTTGAAAATGCTGCTAAACCCTTATATGTTATAAACAGAATCTGTGGATGAAAATGCTGCTAAATCCTTATATGTTATAAACAGAATCTGTGGATGAAAATGCTGCTAAACCCTTATATGTTATAAACAGAATCTGTGGATGAAAATGCTGCTAAACCCTTATATGTTATAAACAGAATCTGTGGATGAAAATGCTGCAAAGACTAACTTTAAAAAAATGTCTCTCTCTCTCTCTCTCTGTGTTAATATGTGGCAAGATTTAACGTGGTGTGTGTGTGTGTGTGTGTGTGTGTGTGTGTTTGTGTGTGTGTGTGTGTGTGTGTGTGTGTGTGTGTGTGTGTGTGTGTGTGTGTGTGTGTGTGTGTGTGTGTGTGTGTGTGTGTGTGTGTGTAGATAGATGCGAGTACATGCGTTTGAGCGAATAAATAAACAGAATCTTCATATTATTTTTTGTTAAACACCAACAAAACAAAACACACGCTACTTTTGTGTTACTAAGCTTCCCTTTAACCAAACTGATAAACGGGGAAAATCTCAAGCCTTTAATAAACTAATCTTAACTGGTATTTCTTCATTTTGATCATAGAAAGAAGAAAAGGAAAGCAAAGAAAAGGTGAAAACTGTATCGTTCGAACATTCGCATTGAACACCTATGTCAATAATTCATGAAACGCAGTCCAACAATTACACACTAACCATCAACCCCATCCTGACTACAGCTACCAAGTCACAAGCACACTAAAACATGGGTGCAACTACACAAAATGAAAAAACCCCTGAAAGGCCGGGGTCTAGGGGTAATGTCCCCCTGCAGATGAACAAAAATTGATTTATGAAGGTATTTTAGTTTGCTTTTTCCACAATTTATACAAATGCTTATTTTAATGTGCTTGAAAAATACAGTAGACACACAAAGCTATTGTGTTTGAAAAATACAGTAGACACACAAAGCTATTGTTTGACAAGTTTAAAAAAAAAGGAATTCCTTTTCTGGTAAAATTCAAAAACAGGAAATCCTTGTATACCAGGAAAAGTTGCACCCATGCTAAAACCTGAACAAAATCTGATTACAAAGAGAATGTTCGTGCTATACCTTTTCTTTTCTCAAGCTCTCATATGATGAATAATTACAAAAATGAAACATACCACACACACAAAAAAGACATCACATTCAATTACAACCGTTTACATTTCAATTTGATACGGGGATCTCAACCCCTACAAGAAAATGATTCAAATCCATATTTATTTATTGCTGACTAATCAGTGCTCACTGATTCATCCACAAACACATACATGACTCCAAAGTATTTTTAATTTTTTTTAAATAATTTGGGTGACCTTTTTTTTTGGACGACACTTATTTCAAATTAAAAGCATTTAATGCATATTTAACAGAATGAATGAATGTAGAAATGGGTTCAACAGATTTTTAAAAAAAATCATTTTTCAACCGTTCTTATTAAAAAGAATAATAGTATTCACAACAGAAGTCATTGTTTAGCATCTTCTTAACCCTGGCTGGCTTGTCTCATGTTGTTAATTTTATTCAAATACTTTCAGAATTAGCAGATTCAAGACTGGCAATTTTATAAGAGCAGGCTAGGTTTGCACAGTAATTTTTCAAGTTGAAAATCAGAAATTGTTAACAGCTGGCACCTCTGTAAGGACACAGATCTCCTTTCAATACTTAACTCTTTCAAAATATTAACTACAAATGGTACAGTTTATAAATATTTCTACAACTTCCAATCATACCCAAAAGATGTGCAACTGTAAATGAGATAATAACGTGCACATAAAGCAGGTGGCGAAAGAAGAGAGGGAAGGAGAGGAAGGAAAGTGAGAGGATCACAGAACGCTATAGGTTTCAAGCCGAATAGCAAGGATCACAGAAGCATGCCAACTGTTTACAAGGAAATGCAAAAAACTAATCTGGACCATCAGATACACAGGCGTGGGGCAGCCTGGGGAGGTGTGTGTGTGTGCTTCATAACATCAAGTGAAATCCCACAACTGTAATAAATTAAAAAATCAACAACAAACAAAAATGAAAACTATCTGAGCAACAACAGAACAAAACTTGTTAGTTGTTGAAATATAAAGCTGCCCATTATGGTTCCCATTCTTACGTACCGTTTTGCTTTCCTGCAAATGGACAAAAAAAAAAGGAACAAAAAGCTCTCTGAGCCATGACTAGATCACCATCTTACTTCCTATTCTTTACATACCGTTCTGTGCTCCTGCAACAGTGCGCACACACAAAACACTGAGCACAGACTTGGCCTTAAAACAAAGAGCAACTCCCTCACTATTACTTCTTATGTATCATGTTGCCTTTCTGAGAAAACAACAACAAAACCCCAACTCATATCTGAAAGTCAAGATTCACTTCCTTTTACTAAATCAATTAGAAGACAAAACTAACTTCATAATCAGTCAATTAATCCCTTGACTGCCGTAAACGTATCACGTACTGACTTGATGACATCACTGATGATGTCATCAGATGAAGAGGAATAACACTGATATTCTGGTTTTTGCTCTAGCAGTCAAGAGAGTTGTATCCCCAGACCATTTTGCCAGATTGGCTCTATCAGTTGTCTTTTTCACAGTATGATTCTGTCTTTAATTTTCTCTGGCAGTCAAGGGGTTAAGGGGAGCTATTTTCTTAAGCATTTGACACTTTTTTCCCTGATTTATTCTTTCCCCTTCTTTTCAGTATGTTTTCACCGATTTGTCGATTTTGTTTTCTTTTATCAGCTGCTGCAAACTGTCAAACTTAAATCAACAATTTGTAAAATATTTGTGAGATACTGTGCTTAAAGCATAACAATTGTATTAAGAAAAGCCTTTGAGTTTATAAAATTAAAATGTACTCACATTCAGTCCTTTTAACCCTTTCAACGCTAGCCATTCCTCAGCCAAAATTACCCATTAAACTTACCCGGGTACAAAAAAAGATTTTGTCTGCAATATTGGGGATTCCTCTTTGACATGCATAAAATAGGGCCTATCCTTACCTCCCAAAAGAACATAAGGTCATTGGATACCAGACCCTCATTTGATGCCTTTCAGTGACATGGGTGTCAAATCATTGTGGTGCCAAGAGGCGACAGTGGCGATGAAAGGGCTAAGATGTCTTTACAATAATACACTAGCATTGCATAACATCTACGCTTAAGCAATAAATCAGACAAAGGCTGAACTGCCATGTGAGCTCTCCAATTCAACAACATTGATAATAGCTGAACTGATAAGAAAAAGAAAAAGAAAACATTCAAAAATTTCATTTCCATTTTTCATAGAACCTGTTCTTTTTTTAATTTTATATAAGAACAGAACTGCTTCAAATCCAATACATTATTTCAATCTTTAACTCACTCAGGACGAATGAGCCGGATACGGCTCATGGCTCGCACAACCGTTTAGGACGAATGGCCCGGATCCGGCTCATAAGAGTTTTCAAGGTTTTGATTTCTGGCGTGTAACCAGCTTTCCGGTGCGAAGTCATAACCTATTTTCAGTTTGCTTTGACCTTGCCTCTCTTGAAATCAACCAATCATTGCATAGTTTACTTTCAGCTTTGGTTGTAGAGGGGGGTCAAAGATCGGAATGTGAAATTTTCCTTCTTTCTATGTGTAAGCTGTTTTCGTCAATAGGAGACAAACGACAAAGGTAAGGAATCTGATATTTTACGATCGTTTAGTGCATGGTGTTGCTAATCTTTTCTGAAAATACTGATGCCTAACTCTTCATAACTTGGTTTTGGTGATTATTTTACGAACCTAGTCCCCACAGAACAAGGGGAAATAATTTGGCCAGTCCCGAGTGAGTTAAAGTCTGATCTTTTATTCCATAACAAATCAAATAAACCTACAGTATTTTTGGGATTATATGGCAATACTTTTCCCCCCACTTGGACCCCTGCGCCTTATAACAAATAATATACCGTAATTTGCGGACTATAAGCCGCAACTTTTTTTTGGACACCCCCCCCCCCCCTGCGGCTAGTACTGTGCCGCGGCCTAAACGTTACCGAAAGTGAAAGTAAACTCAACTCAGTGGCATCCTTTATTCAGACCTTTGATCTGTGGCCTTGTTCACGGTTGATGACAAAAAAATCGCCTTGATTTCGGTGTATATTTTTTCACAAAATGACGATCTGCTTCGCGGTCCCGACACTTTCGTTTTAGCAAGCAACACACCCGCGATCAACTCTAGACTCAAACGGAAGCTGAGATCGTGCATCACCATTTTTCTGCAGCTTATGCTTCGACACGGCTTATGCATTACTTTTTTCATATATTTTTTTTAAGTAGGGTCTTATAGTCCGTGAATTACGGTAGTAAGAAAGTATGATAGCACAATCTGAATTTTATTTAAAATTTGGGGGGTGCGCCTTATAGTCCAGAAATTATGGTAACATCTTTCAACTACAAAAAAAAAAAGATATCCATTCAAAAGGTGTGATACACAATCAGCAATGAAAAAGGGAAGTGGGCGGAAGTTTGGCTGGAAAAAAAAGACAAGACAAGAAAAAGGTTGATAAAAATTGCCTACCTATAAGCTCATGAGGGATACTTTGCGGGTAATTGCCAACTGAAATGCTGGGATATGCGAGCACGATCCATCAACTGACACAGAGGGAATGGGTAGGGGTGAGGAGGGGAGAATCCACGCCCCAGATGCATTAGCGAAGGCAGACACAACACGGAAATGATAAAAGTTAACCACCAGACAACACCCAACGGCTTACGTGCGCCTCCTCCAGAAGCCAAGCGCTCCCCCCTGGCTCCATCATCTTTTTTCTCCGCCACAGACAACAAGGGGGCCCTGTCCATCCAGGGCACCGGCCACCCGCTGACCGGCCAGGCACCGCAGCCAATGCCAGGACTGACCGACAGAAAGGGGGCAGAACACGCGCTGGACCCTTGCCACGACGCCCAAGGTCTCAGACCGGCCCACAGGGGAGTGGGGAAACTGGGCAGAAAGGCTGCGTGCGGCGCGGGCAGAGAGATGTTGCCAGCAGGCGAGATGGGAGAGTACGGCCCTGCGGGAGAAATGGGAGAGTACGGCCCAAACGGGTGGAGACCGACTGGGGTTATGGGGGAATACAAGCTCCGCTTTCCTTCTGAACTAGGCATCAAGAAAGATGTAGACACCGGGGAGATTGGGGAATAGGGCTGACGCAGCCGACTCGTGGCGGGTGAAATGGGCGAGTAGGGTCCCAGAGGTATGGGGGAGGAGGGCGGCTCCTCCGGCAAGATCAGCTTAGGTATCTGCAGCGGTCTGGGAGCTTTCATTCTGGAACAAACTGAATCTAGAACCGGCTTACTTTGGGGGTCAGACACTGGAGCTTCCGTCTGAATTTCTGGCGTCTGGAGGCCAGCGGGCGACAGGTGAGGAGGCGTGGGGAATAAAGATGATGGAGACATAGCCGGGGTCAAGTGAAAGAAGGAGGGTACGTAAGGCGTGACCAGCGGGGAACACCCAGACAGAGGGTTAGCAAACCACACTGGCGAGCTGACATGAACATCAGGAGAAAGCAAAGCACCGGGCATAGAAAGCGCATTCCAGCCACTTCCATCAACAGACACAGGACCACGAACAGAAGAGAAAAAACGTTCAGAGAATTTCCATTCTGTAGAGACTGTGCCAGCTTTACTGTTATCGTCTACTTCTTCTTTAATCGCTTTATCACTGCAACTGGCACTAGCCTCTTCCTTGACTTCTCTTTTGACATGGGTGACAGTTTCGGTTCTTAATGAAAGATCTTTTCTGGCATCCTTTTTGCATTCACCTACACTGGCTCCATTCTTGCATTCACCTACACTGGCATCCTTCTTGCACTCACTATCAGCGGTGTCAATTTTAACAGCCTTCACCCCTACATCCGTCCCACCACTTTTCGCACTCCCCTCATCCCCGCATGCATCGCTATCTTTCCCTCCCCCCTCTACAGGCGGGTCTCGCCTTGAAAGCGCACTGTTTTCACGAACGGGATCACCATGCGTATCATGCACACCTGTCCACACAGCCAGCTCGTCACGGGGGGAGGTGCCGTAGCCAGGTGACCTGCTGGACCCTGGGTGGAGGGGCAGGCCGTGGGGTGGGGACAGGAGGCCCGGGCTGCCCAGGGCCCCGCGGGGATGGACGTTGATGGACACGGGGCTCATCTGGCCCGAGTCGTACCAGCTCGGGGTGCCGCTCCCGCTCATCTGGTGGTGTAACCCTTTCTGGATGTAGCCTGAGAGAGAGAGAGAAAGATATATATGGGGAGAGAGAGGGAGAGAGAGAGAGAGAGAGGGAGAGAGAGAGAGAGAGAGAGAGAGAGAGAGAGAGAGAGAGAGAGAGAGAGAGAGAGAGAGAGAGAGAGAGAGATGCATCATTAATCTGAAAGAATTGCATGTATCTTTGCGAAAGATGTTCTACACTGTTCAACGCAACAAAATGCACAAAGTGGCAATCCATGCATTCCAACATGTACTATGTAGTAAACTGGACACAACAAAAAAGGAACTCTTCGTTCTTCTTCACAGAAATTTCTTAAAGTTCCTAAGCGGTCCTTGAAATCTTCGGGTGAGAGGGCGTTTAGTTTCGGTGCACCAAGCGTTTGGAATTCTCTCCCTGACCATACCCGTAACCAGTCCACTCTTCTTTCATTCAAGTCCCAACAAAAAACCCACTTCTTCAGGAAAGCTTTCTCTCTGTAAAGACTATGATCCTTTCCCCACTTCCAGCTCACTGACATTGAGTATGAGGTTAATGCGTGCGTGTGTGTGTGTTATGGGGTGGGATGGGGAGTAGGGTGGCACGGGTGGGGACGGGGGATGGTTGGTGAGGGGAGGTGGGTGTTAGTGTGTTGTGTTATGATTATATGCAATGCATTCTCTAATGCATTCATTTTCATAGAGATGTATGGTGAGGATACGTGAACCAGCCTGTTAGAAATGTTTGTACGAATGGTGAGTGAAAAGCGCATTGAGTTGCTTAGCAAGATTATGCGCTACATAAGCATTATTAATTATTATTATTATTTATTATAGATAAACTTAAGGGAAGAGGAGTCAGAGAGACGCTGCGTCAAACTTCTGTCCTGTTACCGAACCACCGATTTACTAACACCCAAAGCAAAGCAGGCATAATTATGTAACATTAAAAGTGTGTGCATCAGGCAAAAAAGTGAAGTTTTCCTCCTTATGTAAGCTTTCTTTCAGGGTAGAAAAAAAGATGATAATGCTGTGGAGTTGTTCGCAGACACCATACTAAGGTTGTATTCTACAGTTTCAAAATAATATTAAGACATCATTCAAATCATGGCTCCCAATCATTCGGCAAAACAAAGGGTCCCAGGGACTCCACTTACAGTATAGAGGGTCCTAGAGGCGGGATAGAGGGTCCCAGTGGTATTGTGAATGCTAAAAAGAATTTTTCTAGTGCATCCGTGGAACCCCCTGCACATTCTTTTACTTTTAGAGGGTCCTTTAGAATTTTAGTGCTTCATAGACCCCCAAATGGGGGTCCCTGGGAGCCCTGGCTTGTCTGTTTGCTTAATGTGGTTGTCTATTTGGACATTGATACGTGGTCACTGCCATCCTGCAGGCTGCCTCCCTCAAGAGACGTCAGTACACCACAGCATTCTCTCTTTGTCTGACCCTGTCTGTGTTTCTTTCTGTCTGTCTGCTTGCCTGCTTGTCTGCTTGTCTGGGGGGGGGTCCTTGGCAGCCCTGCAGATCCAAAAAAATAGAGACTGAGATACCTGTTATGTTGTTAACAAAAAATTCAACCCTCTCAAGTGGTACAGTGGCTCAGCGGTAACGCGTTCACCTCGTAAGCAACACACCCGAGATCGTTCAGGCATCAGAATACTCCAGAGTCCAATCCGCGGACGAACAACACTCGCCATGACTCGGAGTCGACATCGAGTCGGACCCCACAAAACTCTAGTCCGTAGTCAGCATCATTCGATACCCGATTTCTCGCGGAAAAGTTCAAAGTTCTCACATCATCGTAGTCTGCAGCGATCATATCCTCTAAATCGACTCATTTAAAACCCAAATCACAATCATCAAAACAAACTCTGAAACAGTGAAAGTAAGAGTCAAGAGAGCTCTAAACTGTGAAGAAAAAACAAACATGGCCATGATTTTTCATTTCCGAAGGCGCAGTATGAAAACAAACCGTTTAAGAATACCATTTGAGAATAAGATCGCGTTACCTCATGAAGTACAAAGCGGCCGGCAGTGCCAAAACCGCGGCCAGCGGCTATTAAAACCGCGGAAATCCGCAGATCCGCGGCCGTTCTGATGCCTGATCGTTCCTGGCCGCAGCGGAGTTCTTCCGCTCACTTTTCACTAGACCTGATGCCCACGCGCTTCGCTTACGTTAAAGAACCCAGTGGCAACAAAGGAGTTGTCATTTGGTCAAAATTTATCCCTCCCCCTTCAGTCACACACACTCACACACACACAGGCATGGTAGTGGGGGCAAAGTGAGTTTCGCGGAAGAATATCCAACCGATTCTGCATTTCATTGGAAAGATGTCGACTCAAACTAAAATGATGAAGTTGGGCGTCAAAATGAAGAAGAAGAAAAAGAAGCACTAGGATCACAAATCTGGAAACGTGTGGCGTGAGCTAGGCAGCGCACGACTGCTAACTTTGGCGGGAAGTTGCTTGTTCAGTCATTCACATCCGGTTCCGTGAAGCCATTGCATAGGTTTTAACACACATAATTTGTAGGCACCGAGTGAATTTTTACCCCGGCTTTTTTTTTTGGGGGGGTCAAATTTTCACATTTGCGGATTTTCCGTGATTCACGGAGGTCTACCATGCCTGACACAGCGCTGGCTGTGACGCGTTCTCCAGGTAGGAGCAGCCCAAATCTCTTCTCTGTGACTAAAAAAGTAATCTCATACCATACCATCAAAAGCACATCTGAAGCTCCACAAAACTCAACTGTAGTTATATTACTGATGTTGAGCATAATACTAATAGTGTCTGTGACAAGAATACACCAAATACCAAACCTATTGAAATTCACCTGAGTGAAGGCCAGTTTGGGTGGCAAAAAATTGACAGGAATCGAACCCAGGCCCTCCAAGCTGCCAGCCCAAAGTACTACCAGGTACCTCTGTACCATGGCACCAGGTTTGAGTAAATTCTTTTTCTTTTTTAAATAAAGGGAAAGGGAAGAGACTAAGCCATACTTGGGCTCTTGAACTTGGATGAAGTCCTGGAGACAAATATGCAGTGGAACATCACAGGATAGTGGTGTGGCTTCGTCAACCCTGAAAAATAAAAAAATATAAATTTAAAAAAATCACTAACACACACATAATATCATGCACACATACATCTAAAACTTTTTTTTTTAAACCCTTTCACCGCCAACGTTGCATTTTTGCACCACAATGATTTAACACCCATGTCACTAAAAGGCATCAAACCAGGGTATGTTATCCAAAGACCCTATTTTCTTTATTTTGGAAGGTAAGGATAGGCCTCACTTTAAATATGTCATAGAGGAATCCCCACTATTGCCGGTGATTAACCCTTTTTCACCTGAGCTTTCAGTATGTTGGAAAGCGTTGATGCTCCCAAGGTCAAGGAGTTTGGATGGTTTTGAATCAAAACTAAGATGGTTAGAAAAAGATACTGGAAATGATTCAGTCCTTCTAAGTTTTGCCTTTACTAGCTGACCATTTGCCAGAAATACACTTCTAAACCATCCTTCCAAAAAATAAAGAACTCATGAAAGTGTATTCCGTCAAAAAAGAGTTAATGAAAAATGTTTGCTGAAAATTGGCTGGCGGCAAAAGGGTTAACAACAGTGTCTGAAAACTCTTTCATGGTTATTAAGCATAGTTATTAATCATTAATGTATGCATGCCCACATACCCTACACAAACACACAGCAGACCTGCCTACTTGGAATTTTCCCAATCAGTAGCCCAGCCATCAATTTTCAGTAGCATGGCAAATTTTTCCGTAGCATCCACAAACAACGGCAATCGATTTGTTTTCTTCCTGAGCCGAAACGCACTGCTTAATATGTTTCTCCGATTGAGCGAGTTGACGGCAATCATCTCTACTGCCATGATTCACAGAGAAGTCCGCATGGCAGATGTTGCGCTGCAGCGAGCATGGTTCGCACCAAGTCAACTTCTGACGATGCAAGGCCACTCCTCCGTGTAAGCTATTTTAAAACTTGTGCGGCAGGCCGATGTTTTTTCTTAGAACAAGATGGTGTGCCAGATGATTTTCGTTTTCTGGTTTGGGTTCGTTTTTCTTCGTTTGAAACATCTCCCGAATCGCTACTGCTGCTGGAGTCCGCCATTTTTTTCAGAGAAAGTAATAAGAACGCATGCGCAGTCACTTTGATAAAAACGGAAGTGACTAGGTTATCGCGCGTGACACGGCGTCTGCTCTTAGAAACCGACAAAACCGGGAACTGCATAAGCAAAAATAAAATGCGGCGGCAATTTGTTTTTTCCGTAGCAACGTTAAGGTTGCCGTAGCTCCGTAGCAAAGCTTTATTTTTCGTAGCTGCTACGGCCAAATCGTAGCAGTAGGCAGGTCTGACACAGTCACACAAAGAGCTTGTCCCTTTCTCTTCTTTTGTTAATACGAACATGAGAACATGACAATGTCTAAAGCTGGAGACAGACTATGCGACTGCCTCATATGACTCGATCAGGTCGTGACGTAGACCAAATTTTGTTTCCCGCACAGAAGAGGTCACAAGCCATCTGACTCGATCAGTGAAATTTAGAACCCACCCTATACGGCCCTGTCACCTGACTGGGCCCGACTGAGTCAGACTGATCGAGCAGCATGGTATGCAAATGAGGTGAAACGTCACGACCTGATTGAGTCACATGAGGCAGTCACATAGTCTGTCGCCGGCATAAGTTGTAATGCTTCCCTTTGCTAAGATTTTGTTTATAGTTCTCTTTCACCTTTCGTGTTAAAAAGTCAAAATATCACCACTTTTTAGCTTTTCATCATTTTTGTTTATCAAATTAATATTAAAGACACACACACAACACATTGCTAACAATCACACAACAAAGCACATTTTTCAACTAACCCAGACTCTGCATCCAAGAACTGTTTGGCGCCAACAGAAGAATCACGTCATTTTCTGGTTTCAAAACCGCCACCTGGAAAGTTGGACAACAGAGTGACTTTTTATTCTTAAAAACACAACAAATTGTTTTCAAACATTTTGCCCATAAAATACTTCAAATAGACAATTTCACGGATTGGGCGTAACAAATATACATACGATGATACATACATGCATAATATATATACATACTATATACAGTAAAATTTGATAAAAAAACTTTTCGTCCAAATGTCTTTATAATCGAACATAAGAATCAAGACCATTTACAATAACTTGGTATCCTGAGATATACAGCACATCAGTATACTGAGATTTTATTTCAAATCTATATACTATATACATAGTCAACCAGCCGATTCAATCTTCGCTAGCCATGGCCTCCTCTTCAGCCACTCGTCTTGGAACTGGTGTTCCCTCGCACTAGTGCCGTTATCTTCGGGCTGCTTCTTCGAGACTGTTGATGCAGTAGCTGTTTCTGCAACATCTTCTGCACACTCGTTTGGCAGAGGATTTCTTTTTCTTTACTTTGCCCAAAAATCAAAGTCGAAGAGCGTCGTTGTCCGCTTCATCTTGAAAAAAATTCAACATGGCGGGTAGGACTCTCGCAACTTCTTGTCGGTAAAATGAGATGAACTTGATTGGTGGATTTACACTAACATTGCAAAGGAACCAATGAAATGTTGAAAAATCATTCATTCATGCTTGATGCTTTCGCTTTGTGCAGACGATAGATTTAGCAGACGACGAAGGAATTCCTGCAGCGATCGTTAAAAAGGGCATGCAGTTCCGCAAATATGCGGGTGTCGGCCCGCGTTTAGACCCAATTATTGCGGGAAGGAACAGATTTTGGGGGATTGTACCAATCCTGCGCCCAAGAATCAGCTCTGCATACATTGTCAGCCAGGAACAGACAGACAAACCGTCACTGAAAACAGTACCACTTCCGCTTGCCCGGCGGGTAAACATTCAACGCTAAAGGAGTTACTTTAAAGGGGATGTTAAGTTTGGAAGCGAATGTGCCTGAAATTGCTCCTTATAGCTAAAAGATAATTGTCGCACACGTTTTTTGGGAGTAAGTATGCTACAGTAGCTAAATAATTTAATGTCAAAGAATTAAATTTTCGACTCCATGGGGACAGCCATATTCCTTGCTTTGAGCCCACTTAACCCTTTCACCGCCAGCCATTTTTCAGCCAAAAGATACCATTAAACTTAACTGTGCACAGAAACAAAAATATCAGCAATATTGGGAATTCCGCTGTAACGTGCATAACAACAGGCCTATCCTTACCCCCCAAAATTAAGAAAGTAGGGTCTTTGGATAACAGGCCCTGATTTGAAGCCTTTTAATGACATGGGTGTTAAACCACTGTGGTGCTAAAATGCGACATTGGCAGTGAAAGGGTTAATATGACGTCACGGTCACCCCTTACTAGTGCCCATACAGTAAGCCTATAGGCCTAAGTGTGTGCGTGTGTGTGTGAATGGTTAGATAGAGAGAGGGAGTGAGAGAGAGAGAGAGAGAGAGAGAGAGAGAGAGAGAGAGAGAGAGAGAGAGAGAGAGAGAGAGAGAGAGAGAGAGAGAGAGAGACGGACGAACGAACGTTTTTTTATTGAGGGAAAGCGGAATAAGCACAATAACCAGCTTTTTTTCATGCAGCCCTTGAGAGAGGCCCGAGAGAGAGAGAGAGAGAGAGAGAGAGAGAGAGAGAGAGAGAGAGAGAGAGAGAGAGAGAGAGAGAGAGAGAGAGAGAGAGAGAGAGAGAGAGAGAGAGAGAGAGAGAGAGAGAGAGAGAGAGAGAGAGAGAGAGAGAGAGAGAGAGAGAGAGAGAGAGAGAGAGAGAGAGAGAGAGAGAGAGAGAGAGAGAGAGAGAGAGAGAGAGAGAGAGAGAGAGAGAGAGAGAGAGAGAGAGAGAGAGAGAGAGAGAGAGAGAGAGAGAGAGAGAGAGAGAGAGAGAGAGAGAGAGAGAGAGAGAGAGAGAGAGAGAGAGAGAGAGAGAGAGAGAGAGAGAGAGAGAGAGAGAGAGAGAGAGAGAGAGAGAGAGAGAGAGAGAGAGAGAGAGAGAGAGAGAGAGAGAGAGAGAGAGAGAGAGAGAGAGAGAGAGAGAGAGAGAGAGAGAGAGAGAGAGAGAGAGAGAGAGATTTGTTAACACCAAACCATACTTGAACCCTTAAGTACAATTAATTGAGAGCCTCTCAACCTTCCTTCTTGTCTTGAGCTGGTCAGTGTGTAACTGGTCAGTATGTTGCTGTTGAGTGAAGTGAGCCTTTGTTCCTGATTTTATCCTAGTACAGTATATTGAGCTTTAGGCCTACATGGCAAGTCTGTTGGGGTGACCGTGACGTCACAACGTGGCGTAACATGGCGGCCTTCTCAAACCTTCAATCTAGCCCTTTCAATGGCGTTTTTACGTTTATCAAATTTTAATTTGCAAGTAGAAGCCCATTTATTTATAATCTTGCAATAGAGATCAGCTTCCATTAAAATTTAAAGTCCCCTATAACCCTTTCGCCGCCAGACATTTTTCAGCTAAAAAATGTAGAAACAAAAATCTGTCTGTAATATTCAGCGATTCCTCTGTGACATATTTAAAGTAAGACCTATCCCCACCTCCCAAAATAAATCAGTTTGATGCCTTTTGGGTGTTAAATCATTGTGGTGCAAAAATGCGACGTTGGCGGTGAAAGGGTTTTAGTAAATAAAGGAATTACGAACTAGGTGAGCAAATATGGAGCCTTAATTAACTGTATTATAAACCAATCTGAATGAGAAAACAATTAAGGGTTTTTTTTACGTTGGTGGTGAAAGGGTTAATATCTCCTCTGCATTTCACATTCCTACTCACACTGTCGGTCTTGGTGAGGTGGTTCATGAGGCGCTGGAACTGCAGCTTGCTGTCCGGGCGAGGGCGGAGCTCTGCCACGTTGAAGTACCAGCCTTTCCAGTACACCTGGTTGCCTTTCTGCAGGCAGCCCAGGTCATTGAAGTAGCGCTCAAAGGCCACCTTCCTTTCACACGTGTCCCGCACGTTCAGAACCGTGCCCCTTTTACACACAAAACGGACAGTACGGATTAAAAAAACTCCAAAGGAAGAAAGCATTTTTTGGATGGATTTTTCTTAATGTTTTCACATCATCGTTTGCAGGTATGTCATTTTGTGTTTCTTTTAAATAAGTTTTTTTAGAAAGATGATCCGTTATGATTTGACCCTTAAAAATTGCTAAGTGACCCTCAGATTTGGGAACAGGGGGTCATCTTGACTCCCGGTATTTAGGCCTATAGGAAACACTGGACATCACACACTCAACATCATAAAACACTCCAATTGTAAAACGACTCACAAGTGTGCAGGCTTGTACTGACAGGCGGTGGAGACCATCTTGACCTGGCAGTCGAGGATGTCCTTGACCCTCAGGTGTCCGCACCAGATGACGTACTCTGGGTCATCCGCTTCCTTGGGCGCAGGCACCGTGAATTTGGGCACAGTGGGCGATGCCAGGCGCGGGCTGAAGACAAAACCATGGTTCAAAGTTTGGTTTTGGAAATTATTTATTAAATCGCTGTGCGCAAATTAAGTCAAAATGGTAAAAATTGCTCAACTTCGATGTGTTGGACTTACCAGGAGATCAAGACAAGCTGCATCATCTAACAAAGCTGTAAAGCGACAATTTGCAAAGATTAAACACCGATAGCAATGCTAAATTATAACATGACAATTTGACCTGAAATATTGAGCCCTCATGGAAAGTGACGTCTTTTGCCTTGTGTCTCTTTGTTTTCAGCACAGCAAAACTATGTGTTCAATCGGGAATACAGTAAAACATGTGGGCTGGAAAAAAAGTCCATTTACAGACTCAGAATCTGGTTCAAGTGTTTTAAACCATTATAAACCAAGAGATTTAAACCAAATTATTTACCAGATGTGTTTACCAGTAATCGTTTTAAATTGATAAACATTGCACAAGTATACAAGCTCGTATTTTATTTCAAGCAGTTCCAGGTATCCAAGCATACAGAATGTTTTGATAAACAAGCCTGCGCAATAAATAGCACCGGCTGATGTAATCTTAAAGGATGGCATGTCAAAACAAAACAAAAACCAGCTGCAGATAGGTCAGATTTGTGACTGTGCCTCCGATTTTAAATCATTACCTTGATAGACTAGCAATGTGAACACTCCGCACTGATTCTGTACAAAACAACTAGAAACGTGAACAATAAAATTCCAGTTTTTTTAGGTTTTTTTACAATACTTGATGATTAACTCATTCAAGTCGTTCCGGCCATATATGTCCGGAATTAATAGATAGCTCTCAATTTGATGTATTTGCTTCAAGGGAAGTAAATCTGTGTGCACACAATACCTTGGTCACTTCTAAACTCACTTCGCTCCCTAAGACCACAATTTTGCCTCTGACTTTGCTTTTGTAGTGGTTTGTTGTGGGGAACCAATCGGTGTAGTTTTTCTATATAAAGTCTCTATATAAAAAAAAGTCTGATCTACCACTTCCCTGTCTAAACCTCAAAGCAAAAACCCGTAATCTTCTTTCATTTCTCCTTTTGTTTATAAATGTATGTTTTGTTTGTGTGTATGGCTGGAGTGATTTGTGAGTTTTTTTAATAATTCAAAATTGTTACTAACCTGAAGATGGGGGGTGATTCCAGAAGTCTGGGGGAAGGCGGGGCGGGTGGAGCTTCCCTGTAGCGGAAGCTGAGCACAAGGTAAGGAAGAACATGGCGAGGGTAGGGCTCCGCAGCACGATCTTTGCTGTACTCATACAGGTATATCTGCAGCACAAACACGCGTTCCTTATCACAGAATTGTTCCATGGCTGAAAGGAGTTATCAATATAATACAAATTAGTTACCACATTTTTCACGACCATAATGCATGACACTAACACAACACCCCACCCCAACAAACACACACACATTTTCTCAAATTCAATTCTCCCCACATGCTAAAGACGCCTTTCGCGACATCTGTCCTCTCGCGGACACCATGACCTACAATAACTTGAATAAGCCTAGGGTCTCCCATAACCATATATATTCTTGATCAGCATGTCACAACCTATACAGATCCTGAATTTTGAACCGCCAGTCTAAACCTCCACCAAGGAACTCACAAAACCGAAATTTCCTTCCTTCATTTCCACTCATGAACCAGTGGGTAGAATGGCTTCAAATTTGGTGTGGTAATGTAACATGGCGAGTAATGAAATAAATACTTGCAATAAATACAACAACAAAGCAGGAAACAGGGTCATTTTAGACTAATGTGCACATAAGGACAAAAAGTGCGCAAGAGGACTTAACAGACGCCTAAGCAAATCAATCCAATCGTTCATCAGTTACCTTTTTTTTTAATTACACAAACTTGCGGGTCTTTCCTGGTATTGCAGTACCTCCAGAATCGATCCACTATCTGCATAAGTATCAATGTCCCACATGCACCTGTACCAGAGGACGTTAAACACATCATCTCCAATGGTTCACGACCTACCTGGTAGAGGTCATACAGCTGGGAAGCAGGGGTGATGTACCAGAGGACGTTAAACACATCATCTCCAATGGTTCACGACCTACCTGGTAGAGGTCGTACAGCTGGGAAGCAGGGGTCATGTACCAGAGGACGTTAAACACATCATCTCCAATGGTTCATGACCTACCTGGTAGAGGTCGTACAGCTGGGAAGCAGGGGTCATGTACCAGAGGACGTTAAACACATCATCTCCAATGGTTCACGACCTACCTGGTAGAGGTCGTACAGCTGGGAAGCAGGGGTCATGTACCAGAGGACGTTAAACACATCATCTCCAATGGTTCACGACCTACCTGGTAGAGGTCGTACAGCTGGGAAGCAGGGGTCATGTACCAGAGGACATTAAACACATCATCTCCAATGGTTCACGACCTACCTGGTAGAGGTCGTACAGCTGGGAAGCAGGGGTGATGTACCAGAGGACGTTAAACACATCATCTCCAATGGTTCACGACCTACCTGGTAGAGGTCGTACAGCTGGGAAGCAGGGGTCATGTACCAGAGGACGTTAAACACATCATCTCCAATGGTTCACGACCTACCTGGTAGAGGTCGTACAGCTGGGAAGCAGGGGTGATGTACCAGAGGACGTTAAACACATCATCTCCAATGGTTCACGACCTACCTGGTAGAGGTCGTACAGCTGGGAAGCAGGGGTCATGTACCAGAGGACGTTAAACACATCATCTCCAATGGTTCACGACCTACCTGGTAGAGGTCGTACAGCTGGGAAGCAGGGGTCATGTACCAGAGGACGTTAAACACATCATCTCCAATGGTTCACGACCTACCTGGTAGAGGTCGTACAGCTGGGAAGCAGGGGTCATGTACCAGAGGACGTTAAACACATCATCTCCAATGGTTCACGACCTACCTGGTAGAGGTCGTACAGCTGGGAAGCAGGGGTCATGTACCAGAGGACGTTAAACACATCATCTCCAATGGTTCACGACCTACCTGGTAGAGGTCGTACAGCTGGGAAGCAGGGGTCATGTACCAGAGGACGTTAAACACATCATCTCCAATGGTTCATGACCTACCTGGTAGAGGTCGTACAGCTGGGAAGCAGGGGTCATGTACCAGAGGACATTAAACACATCATCTCCAATGGTTCACGACCTACCTGGTAGAGGTCGTACAGCTGGGAAGCAGGGGTCATGTACCAGAGGACGTTAAACACATTTTCTCCAATGGTTCACGACCTACCTGGTAGAGGTCGTACAGCTGGGAAGCAGGGGTCATGTACCAGAGGACGTTAAACACATTTTCTCCAATGGTTCACGACCTACCTGGTAGAGGTCGCACAGCTGGGAAGCAGGGGTCATGTAGCAGGACGTTGAACACATCATCTCCAATGGTTCACGACCTACCTGGTAGAGGTCGTACAGCTGGGAAGCAGGGGTGATGTACCAGAGGACGTTAAACACATCATCTCCAATGGTTCACAACCTACCTGGTAGAGGTCGTACAGCTGGGAAGCAGGGGTGATGTACCAGAGGACGTTAAACACATTTTCTCCAATGGTTCACAACCTACCTGGTAGAGGTCGTACAGCTGCTGCTGGGAAGCAGGGGTGATGTCCAGGCTGCTCTTGGCCATGTGGCACTCAAAGTTCAGGGTGGGCTCCCAGGGGGGCCCCACGCGGTTTTCAGTGACTATCTTCACTTTACCCTGTGACAGTGCACACAACCTGTTATCCAACGACCTGCTCTACATCCATGCGAACAGCAACAACAACATACATAAAGAACATCTATGGTCATAAAAAAAAATCAAAGCAGCAACAAAGAAAACCACATGGATACTTATATTCCAGTTCCACGTTTAATAATAAAATGAAAAACAAATTTTTAAAAATCATAAAAGCGTTTATAAAACCAGTATAATTGTCATATTTAACATCGCTTAATCCTATTCCATTATCTTTGGTTAGAATTTATAAAACCAGTATAATTGTCAACTTAGGACGATGATTTGACCGCCAGAGGGCAATCAAACCAGTAGGGGCATGGCACGTGATACTCTTAGTTGGGCGGTCAAATCCTCGTCCTAAGTTGCTCATTGTCATATTTAACATCGCTAAATCCTATTCCATTATCTTTGGCTAGCGTTTATAAAACCAGTATAATTGTCATATTAAACATCGCTTAATCCTAATCGTTTATCTTAAATTGTTTTTTTAAATTTCAAACACAAATAATGCAGACACACCAAAGAAATGACTGATAATTAGGATTCCATTTTACTTTTCATGGAAGAGTAAATCAAACGAAATGCAAGTGACTCATCGGCCCTCCAAATATACACTCACAACCACGAAAATGTGTCCTTAGCTTCATCAGTTTTTATGTCAGAACACAAATCAATGTTTATAACAAAAAACCATTGCTTGTACCTTCATGACCTTGAAGACAATCAGTTTGCCCAGTGACCCAGAGGCAAAGGACACGGGGCGAATGGTGTCTATGTGCTTGCACAGCTGGACACCTGCAAATATAATAATAATAATAATAATAATAGTACATTTATATAGCGCTTTACCTCAGATGAGCCCAAAGCGCTTTACAATCAATTATTCATCAACAGACAACAAACACAACATTCAAGAGTGACACCAACCAGCAACAGCGCATACAAAGCAACTTTCTATATATCCACTATCGCTCTCAAATATATGCACACAAAACGAATGGTTAGCTCATATTCGATAATGATAAGATTTATACCACAGACACCAGAGTTAAGACCAAAATGAGCAAAAATCTCATTCATTTATGTGTCATTAGCTTCTAAGGTCTTTGAATTAGAGAGGGACACATAATAATAATAATAAAAACATATTTGAGAAACTTATGGTCAGTTTCATATTTTTTTTTTTTAGATGATTTTCTTTACAGCATGAATTTGATTTAAACATCCTCCGAAGTCGGAGTGCGGCTGCCCACATGGCGGGGTAATCAAAAACGGTCACACACGTAATGTTCTCATCTCTAGCTGGTATATTTGTACCATAGTGTTCAATTGCTTTGGCTGTTGGGATGATCCCTGGAGTCTTTAAGCCAGGGAACGACAACAAACAACTTGATTTTGAAAAACAAATTTTAAACCGTGGCAGATATAAAAAAAAGAACAATAATGAAATCAAACAACACTCTAATTCAAACCTATGCCTATCTATCCCCGACATTACAATCGATTTCACACTCACCCATTCCAGGATGTCCAATGGTAGAGCTTGTGAGATTACCAATGCGCAGTCCGTCTCTGCAGATTCTGTCAATCTACAAAAAGACAAAAACTCGTAAGAAACTAAATCACACTAACAGCAATGACAAAACAAAAAGGACAAAGGAAGCATTTAAAACTGAGTGAAAAAATAGTTAGAAAACAAGATCCCCCAAACTGAGTTTCCGACTAATGGCAACATACAGTTCTGATCTCCGGCAAAAAGAAAGAAGAAAAAAAAAGACAGGAAGCATTGAAAAAAGATATTCTTAATCTTAGATATGAAAATGCAGCCTTCTTTGTCAGGGAATTAACATTTCAACACCAAAATCAAGGCCCCAAGGCTGACTATAAGGCGATACTTTTTTCCCCAGACTAAGACCCCTGCACCTTATAATGTGACTGGTAATATAGTAAGTAAGCGTAATAACAACATCTGAGTTTTGTTTAACATCTGAGTTTTGTTATTAACGCCCTTGACAGTGAGAGTGATTCCCTTGCTGGTCAGTACTGACAAGGGTATTCACTCTTGCGAAAGGCAGCCATTTAGTGGCATCAAATAGGGTTATTGGCGAGAGTTATCCCCCTGTCTGGTCAGTACTGAACCATCTTCCCCCACCCACCAAGGGCATTCACTCTTGCAAAAGGTGTTCGTTGCAGACCCCAATAGACCGAAAAATAAGGTAATACTAATAGTTTGTTACACATTCAAATACCATTATGATAATGATCAACACCAGTGGCCTAAAGATAATTCCAGTCTGAATAGCAAAATAGATTCATGAAGAAAGATTTACACACCTGTTTGTCATCTTCCACATAGAGGAAAGCAAAGCTGTCAGCTACGTCACGCTCAGAATACCCACTTTGCCGCATCTCCTTCTTCTTCTCCATGTACTGCAGCCAACAAGCAAAAACAGACAGTCAAAAGATTGAATTCAAATAAATACAGTGGAACTCCCTTATAAGACCTTAACAAATCATCCAAAATCATTGCTACGGGATAATATACTGGTAAATATCTGCACTGTTAAAAAGTCAGGACTTTCCTGGTGTTGCACTGCCTCCGGGCATTGCCTCCAAGATCGTTCACACCATCTTTACATCTACTAATGTCCCATATGTGTCTGTTCCAGACCGGAGGACGTTAAACGGATTTTCATCAATCTAAAATGAGGTCTCATAAGGGAGGGGTCTTATAAGGGAGGTAATTTTAATACTTACAAAGAAGGGCAATGTCTCAGAGAAGTAGGTCTTATGTGGGAGTCTTATAATGGGAGATCTTATAAGGGAGGTTCCACTGTATTACTTAGTAATGAAGACTCTCAAACTGGAAATCCAAAATGTTAAATAACAACAAATGCAGTTGATGTCCCAAGGCCCAGGTCACATGACACAGTCCCATTAAGTAAATGATTAACCCTTTCACCGCCAAAGTCGCATTTTGGCACCACAGTGATTTAACACCTATGTCACTAAAACTAGTAAAACTAAAAGGCATCAAATCGGGGTCTATTATCCAAACACACTATTGTCTTAGTTTTGGGAAGTAAGGTTATACCTTATTTTGTATATATGTCACAGAAGAATCCACAGTACTGCAGATGGATTTTGTTCTCTACCCAGGTAAATTTGATGGACATTTTTGGCTGAAATATGGCTGGCGGTGAAAGGGTTAAAACTGAAAATGTCCTATTGTGTTGAGCTGTCCCCCCAGTCAGGACAAATGTCCTGTGGAAATTAACACTAGCAGACTTTGTTCTATAGATTTATGCTTGAGCAAGAACATGTTATATATATATCCTCTTGATTTTTTTTGTTTCAGGACACAGGGTGTCATATAACGTTTCCATCCTTGGTGCCTCACATTCACAGGTGTACAGTGGCACGGAGGTATCGCGTTTGCCTCGTGCACAGCAAACCCGAGTTCAAACCTGAGTACAGGGGATTTTTCCTCTCACTCTGCACCAGGCCTTATGGTCTGAACGTGGAGTTTTACGGATGAGATGATAAACTGAGGTCCCATGTGCCCATGCACTTAGCACACATTTAACCTTGGCAACAAAAAAGTTGTCATTTGGTTAAAATGTACACACACACACACCCCTCTCCTTCCTCATCAGTCACACAAAAAATTGCATGCAAATAATTTTTTTTAAAATGGGTGGCGCGCCTCTGTGACTATAAGTATAAAGTACCAAATATCAAAATGATCTGTCTTTTTTAAAAGAATTACTTAGAACACTGACACCAAAACGCTCTGATGTGCCCATCAGTAATATCATTTTCTAAAGACCCAGTACGTCACGTGTCAAAATCACGGTTTTCACGTGTTTTCCCTCTTATAGCTGGTAAGAAATCTTATTTTGACCAAGTGTTGCTCCCATACAAATTGCCTCTTGCACCTAAAAGAGACATCACTTTAAAGAGCAGCCTCGATCGTATACGAGGAAAGTCTTAATGTGGGCCACACCGACCCAGAAAAAAACAAGGGACTTAATCCAGCCGACTCAGTGGGTCTTTAAAATGTCAATAAAAATAAGAAGTTTGAATCATTTGTTAATTTTAATCAACACTAGTTGGGCCAATAGGACAGTGAGCATTTTGCTTGGTCTCAACATCAATGTCGTTAGTCGCAAGGCCACAAGTAAGGATGTACGCTGAGCAAGGCGCATCCACAATTCCAACCCTGCTTTTTAGAATAGCAGTTGCCTGCACTGCTATAAATTTGGTGGTCATACTTAGTTAGTTATAGTAAGACAGACTGTGAGTGAAATAGAACTTTCTAACTTTAGGAGCACAACCCATACTAACATGATCAATTAAAATGGCTATGTCACAGTACGTGCATGAAGCATTGAACGAAGGGCAAAGGAAAACAATAATTGAGTTTAGTGCACACACATGCACAGTGAAAGACAGATCAATATAATCGCAGAGAGTATGTGTTTGTGTACATACCACTTTAATTATGCATACATGTAAAACTGTGTGCTGTGTGTGTGTGTGTGTGTGTGTGTGTGTGTGTGTGTGTGTGTGTGTGTGTGTGTGTGTGAGTGAGTGTGTTGTGTGTGTGTGTGTGTGAGAGAGAGAGAGAGAGAGAGAGAGAGAGAGAGAGAGAGAGAGAGAGAGAGAGAGAGAGAGAGAGAGAGAGAGAGAGAGAGAGAGAGAGAGAGAGGGGGGGGAGAGAGAGAATGTTTGTATTGCATATCTTGATGCATGTGTCTTTTAAGCTAAAACGCAAACTTGAAGTGCGAACAAGCATTAGCAGTGTAATAACACTACACACATGTAGATCTATGTATGTACATGTATACAAGTTAACATAGGGAACAGACTTGAGTAAAACACCCCAAAAAAACCTGCTAACTGTTCACACTTTGTAAATGAGATGGTAGTTAAAAACTATGTACATGTATCATGATGTATGTATCATAATTCACTAAAATTCATACAACAAAAATGAAAATCATACACGGTACCTTCTGTGTCCTCTCTGCATTCTGGACCAGAGAGGCTTGCAGAAAATCAAACGATCCCTTTGACGATGAAGAGAAGCGAAAACACTTTGAAAGAATGGGTAAGAGATTCTCTACCCATTCTCTGGACTTGACAGAGATCTCCATGTACAGATCTGAACAGAAAACAAAATTGAGAACCTTGTATTGCTGTAAAATATATACCACCGAACTGACATGAATAATAGATGGGGGGATTGGGGAGCTACTCAGTCACACACAAAAATACTGTATACAAACACCAAAAGCAAAACCTAATAGTAATACTAATAGTAATACAGTACATGATTACACCAATTTCATTTTAATTTAAATTTTTTGTTGAGAAAAACATTTGTAGGTGTGGTTTATATTACAATTAGTGAATTACACTTTATTAACTTTATAGTCAAATTTTTTGACTGTATTAATTTATGTTCATCTTACTAAAATCTTTGGGGGTCAAAGGGGATAAGATTTAAGAGGTGCTGGATTGATTGATTGTTTCGCTTTTCTGACTAACCAAGGATAAAAATAAATTTAACAAGAAATGTTGTGAAAAAAACCTGCATTGAAATACATGCAAAACTTCGCGAGATATTAGCGATTGTGTTTTGGGGGTTGAACCCCGTAACTGGCACGACCTTGACCTTAATGTAAAACTAAATACATCAGTGGATAGCTTGCATCTTGGCAAACTAGTATACCAAATTTGATGATAATAGACTGAATAGTTTTTGAGAAAAACAGATGAATAGCCGGACGGACGGAGGCACGCCGGACAGACCAGACCAAAAACAATAGTTCCGAACCTTCCGCTCGGGGACTAAAAAAAAAGACTAGCAGAAGAATCAGTACATGCCATTGTGTTTGGGGAAAGAGGGTCATTCATGTTCATGAAGAAAGGAGTTGAGAGGGGTGGGGAGTGGGAGTTGAGGTACTAGATCAGCAGGTATGACTATGAGTAAGTACTATGACTACGGCTGTATGAACAGAATATATTGTTATTTGATTTTATAAGGAATCCCTTGCCCTAAAAAATTTAATAGAGGTTAAGGATGGAATGCAGGAAAACAAATTTAACAAGGATGCCACTTAGTAAATTGCACTTGCAGTATCTTGTCATCCGCTGCTTTCTTTTCACCTAAAGTTCTTTTTAAATTTGATTCCATGCTCTTCCCTCCCCCCATCCCCCTCCACCCACTCCCTTCCCAATCTATTTCAGGTTATTGTTACTCAACAAGACACATTCATGAACAGCTTTAGATATTATACCACCAGACAAAATTTGAAGTCTGCGATTCTGTATTTTTATAACCATTTTATATAAGGATTAGCTACTATACTCAACATCCCTGGGTTGGTTACACTAGCTTCTGCAGCAGCCCTATGCAAAATTTGAAGTGATTCTTTGAAGCAGTTCACAAACCTATTAGCATTACGTGGGGAAAGGAAAGTACCAGAGGACTTGATAACATCCTCAACAATACTCCTTTAGTCCTTATTTACACAACTAACTTCACTAAACACATCAGCTTCAGATAATAATTTCAAAAACAAACAAACAAAAGTTTAAAATAATTCTGGGCAGTAGCTTACCAGAGATGAGATTCCCACTAGAACAAATTTAAAAGGGATTTTTTTAATAAAAAGGCAGGGGTATGGAGGCCGCTGTAAGCCTCGGGTGGGGTTCAAGAGCAGGTCATGATGGGGAGTTGGGGGAAAAGCTCCCTGAAATTGGCTGAAGTATTTTTGCTTTTAACTTGTGAAAATCAGCCTCTGGGACAGCAGTTTTCAAAATCGTATTCTCCTTGATGCTAGACTAGTTCAGGACTATAAAACCTACCACCCACCCATTGCTTCCCATCTAATTTCCTTAACAGATTTACACTGATCTCAAAAAATGACCTCTGGTGACTGGTGTCATTAAAAAGGCTGAAATGTGTACTGCTAAATGCTGGAAAATCCTGTCTGTATCACGAGTGGGGATAAACTGACGGACAACTTGTTGCCTTTCACTTTCAGTTTCACCCTTTAACACATTCCGGACGATTTATAACTTATAAGTATGCTCAGAATAGGAGAACAGTCAGGGCCTAAAATTTTGCAAATATTCTCAGAACAGCTATTTCTGAGAGTAAAATTTGTCTAAATCCATGATTTTTTTCCAATCCAAACCACGTTTTTGGGAGTTAATTTTCTTCATCACTCTTTCACTTATGTTCGGCACTTTTATTCAAATTTTTATGTTGATAATGTCCAAAATATCGGCCCTACACAAGACTCATGTTTTCATTAACACTACAACAGTGATACTGATAGTCATAAGCCAAGGAGACTAATGATTCAGACTATAATAAATAAATAAAAGTATAAATTATAATGCAAGTAACCATGATTCATTTTGATTGTAAAGCAAAAAATAAACTTGGATCAACCAGTAATCATTGAGTTTTGTTCAATTGTTCATTTGTTGCGCTTCTTATTTGTTATAATTCTATTTTTTCTAGGCAACCCCAGGCAAGTAATGATCATGATGTTTGTCTAACTCTAAGGCAGTGATTTCTTGAAGGGGTTCAAAAACCTAATAACATTAAAAAGACTAGGAAAATATGAAATGTAATAATAATACTTGAACTTGATGAGCTAGTGAAATGAAACAGAATTTGGATTTTAACTGATGTAAAACCTGTAAACAGTAGGTCAGAGAGCTTAAAACTACCCCACCCTCACCCCATAAATCCATTAAATGGCATAATAAAGATCTGAAGATGATGATCAATTGGTTTCAATTTGAATCCTTATGGCTTATCTAAGCTTCACTAGCTTCACACAGTATGAATGTGTCAGTACACCAAACACTGGGTCACACAAAAACACAGATTTGTTTTATATCAAACAACACTTTTAAGCGCTCTTGGAAATGTCCATCTTACTTCTCTATTAATATATAAAGTCAAACAAACAAAAGGATGAGAGAGAGAGCGGGGAAAAGACTGCTAAAAAAAAAAGAGAGTAAAAAAGAACAAAAAAAGAACCGAAGGGGGGGGGGGGGGGGGGGGGGGAGAGAAAGGAGAGAAACCAGAAAATTAAGAACAAAAATGAAGGCGGAACTCTGCAAGTGGTGGTGGGTTGCATGAGTGAGCAAGATAGCGGAGAGTAGATGAATGATTCATTAATTGGTTGTGGTTTGATAGTTACATATTTGTTTAAATGTAAATTTTGTTTCAAGTTTTTTTTAATTAATATTCTAATTTTAATTTTGATCATTGAATGATTGATGTATTTGATCTTATGGCGGAAGACAATTTTCCATGTGCGTTTGTACAATGCCAATGGACAATAAAGAAACTTATCACTTATGACTTAAGCAGACTGCCTTAAATTTAAGTTAAAATATTGCTGTCTTATGAAAATATGAATGAAATGAGTAGTTTTTTACTTTTTGGAATGAATTGCCTACTGACATAAAATGTGCACCTTCTACTAACATGCTTAAGAATCATCTGAATGTATTACTATTACCAAAGTTTTTAAAAGCTATGTATGACTAATATTAGTAATAATTATTTATAAGTTTATTACAATATTAGGTAAATTTTGCCGTATAAACCTCGACCGAAAGAAAAGATTACCAGAAAATATGTAAAGATGGGACTGTTTAAAAAGCTTCACGGTTTGTTGGTCCCTACCTACCTTAGTACCTACCTACCTAGTGTTTGACTTTGAACTTGTTAAAAATATAAAATACTGTCACAGACTCACAGTCACACCATTATCACCTGGTCAGTCAGATTAAGACAACTAGGTATAACTGCACCTTTGTGAACTCACATCAAAAGAAGGAATGGGGCCTGACTCCAATTAATATAAAAAGTAGTTTCACAAAAAAGGGCTTTTTTCACCTGGTAAAATAATTTGCATTAACTGATTTTTAAGTAGTTCATTCTCTCTGGACAGGATCATGGCTTACCCCCACCCCCACCATTTATTCCGTATTCTAACAAAGCTGGTAACAATAGTAGACTACCAAAACAAAACTTTTGATTTTGGTTACCACAATCGATTATCTTGCTAGTACAGTAGAGTAGGCCTAGTACAGTAGCCTACTGTGTATTCTATACTACTAGAGTAGGGCTAGACTACTGACTAGTCAGGTTGGATGACTTCCTGAATCAAAAATCAGTTGGCAGCATTTTGGTACAATCAGTGATCACGAACAATCTTGAACATGGTCTTGGTTTTAAAATGTTGTGATAGCTACCTGAACCTTTTGTTTTGATTACACTACAGATTATAACGGAACAGGATAGCCATTCAAGTCACTCGCTGACTCGATGATAGGCATCTAAATTTAGATCTTGGCATGGACGAGTTGAGCTAAAAATAGCAGCAGTAGACATGCGGCTACTCACGATGCGTCACATCACCATTACTAGCGCAATACCTTGCTTGCTTTTTTTGAGCTTCGGGGTCGTAAATGGGGACGTTGTCTCTTGTGTTTCACTCTGTGATTCCACACCATACGCGTAGTTTCCCGACGCCTTCGCGCCATCTTTGTTTTCAAAAGAGCTGGCGTCGTTGTTTACACCTTGAACCTGAAGACTGTCACCAGAATTCGAGGTCCTTGACGAAATTCTATTCATTTGGCCATTTTCGGTAGCCTCAGTGCTTATAGGTGATTTTATATTCAAAATGTCGAACACATTCGCCATCAATGTCGCTCTGTTGATGTTTCTTTCCAGCAGACAAACATCGTCAGTTCATTTTTGCCATCCCACACGTGAATCATGCAAGCGCATGCGCACATCAAAGGGGCGTAAGTTAAATTGCAATGTGACGTCAAATTGCGTCAATGACTTTTGATAGAAAAAACAAAAAACGATCATTTTATCAGCAGTGTAAGAAAAAATAATTCGAATCAATGGCATCGTTCTTATTTTCGTGCGTTTTGAGATTTAACATAAGCAAAGTCAATAAAAACAGCAGATTGTAAGCAAAAGTGCACGAAGCAGATGACAACTCAGATCAGTGTGTTACTTCCCTTTGGCCACGCCTTGTCGGTGATGAGAAAAAAGGAGCTCAGCAGATATATTTTTTAGACACACTTATAAGAATTCACAAGCATCTCCACTAGTATGGATGATAAAGTAGCATCGACGATAACTAAACGACAGTAGTTGCTCACAACAAAATTCATAAGGGTATTGACTCTGTTATCGTTGTTGCATGTAGTTCTGGTACGTCGAAGGAGATATGAAGGCTATGTACTCTACGGAACTGAGAGAGAACTGTGTGTGTGTGTGTGTGCGTCTAGGCCTATCTGTGTGTTTCAACATTTGCGTGTGCACTTATGTCACTGGGGGGAGGGGGGGGGGATGTCACGTCATACGCCGATGTGGTGAGCGCCGGGCGCGCTAGGCCTATAGTCACTGTGTTATGACAGGATCATATTATATAAATGCAGATAGCTTAACAGAGCGGAAAGCAACCACTATTCTGGAAAGTTGTGTTGGAATCTGTTTAAAATGACGATGCCTTAATTACTTAAGCCTACAGCCAAGGTAGACATGGGCCTGCAGCCTCACTCTCTCTCTGCCACGAGTAGCCCACGATAGAACACATGGTTGGCATCACGGTAGGGGATCATCCCCAAAGGCCAACTAAATATAATCCCCAATGTTGCGGCACAAGTGTAGTGATGCCAAAATTGTATACACGAGTATGTTTTCTTTACACAGAGTGTGCATAGCAGAGAGTGTGTAAAGAAGGGTGCACACACACACGCGCGCGGCTTTAGGCCTATATAATGCACATTTGCACACACACAGTCGCGCGCACAGGCACGCCCGCACACACATGTACACACACACCACACACTCTGTCTCTCTCTCTCTCTCTCTCTCTCTCTCTCTCTCTCTCTCTCTCTCTCTCTCTCTCTCTCTCTCTCTCTCTCTCTCTCAAGTTATGATAGGCCTAAGCGTACACACGGTTTGCAAACACACGTGCACACGAACTGGAACATAGATACTGCCGTCTAACACATGTGCACGCGCGCACGAGACTGACACAAAGAAAGAGAAAGAGAGAGAATATGAATACGAATACAAATATTGGTAAAGGTAAAGACCTTTACCCAAATATTTATTAAGGGTTAAAGGATAAGCATATTTACACCATGCCCTCAAAAATTACAAACAAAAGCCAAACAAGAAAATATAAAAGGACGGAAGAACAAGTCGTAACACAACAACTTCACAGATAAATTCAAAATATAGGCCTACGCTAAAATGTTTTAAAAATAAGTGGCTTAAAAATTAACCAAATCTTTAATATTTCCAAACAACACATATAACAGAAAGCAAAACAGAGCATCAACAAGCTACCGCGGGTAGCGCTTATAGCGCATAAGTATTATAAATAAAATTATTAGAAAACTATATTGAAACATACTTTTAACATGCAAATTATATAGGGGAAGACGGGGTAAAAAGCGCATGGGCGGGTAAGAAGCCCACCCCAATTATCTCATGAAATGAAGCAAATTTCAGTCTCATTTCAGTTGCCCATGAGACGAGCGTTAATGTCTAGCATTCGTCTCATGGGCAACTTTGACTGAAATTTTCTTCATTTCATGAGATAATTGGGGTGGGCTTCTTACCCGCCCATGCGCTTTTTACCCCGTCTTCCCCTATACAAATGGGGGCAGACGGACAGGCAGAAAATTGGGTTTATCATAAAGCTGAAGCATAAGCTTGTATTAATTTTAAAAAATCGAGACTTTACTGGTTTCGTACTGCCTCCGGGCATTGCCTCCAGTATTGTTCCCACCATATTTGTATTTACAAATGTCCCATATGTGTCTGTTTCAGACCGAGAGGACGTAAAACTCCATTTTCGCTCGCTCGGCAGAAAATTGGGGGTAAAGTAGGCCTAAATTAAGAAGGATGATAATTTCCCAGCGAATTACATCATGCAGACAGTAGGCCTAGGCCTATTGTTTTGCTTTTAGTACCACGTAGGCCTACTTGACTGAGTGTCGGTGCACTGATGACTAATCATAATTATCATATACTGCTCACAAAAAGTAGGGGATCTTGATTTTGCAATGTCACCATCGATTCAATAACCAGACCATAAGTTTCATTCCATGTGAAAATGATAGTTCAGCCTTTCTTGACTGTACTGAAATTGAAAACAAAAATCAATTTTGAAATGACACGTGACTGCCAGAGGCGATAAACATCATTTTCCCGGCGTCCCTAGATCCTCTTACGACTGTTACAATGGTGCAAGCTGAAATTGAAAAACGCCAGCGTTGGGCAGATTTCCAACCTCCAAAATTGCAATTTGTGTCTCCATTGAGCACATTTTGTGCAAGATCACCTTCACATCCACAACACCCAGACCTTCCCACGGTCTACAAGGTCCCCTGACCATTTTCAATCGAATGCCCCGCTATGCCTTGCTGGAAACCGTGGTCCAACACATTTTCAACTGTTTTATGACTATTTTTTGTGACTTTTGGACATTACACCCATTGATGTCCGTCTTCTCTGGCAATCACGTGACGTTTCAAAATTAATTTTAGTCTTCTATTTTATGTTCAAGAAATAACCTGCTTTTGTTTTCAAATTGAATAGAACTTATCATTTCTTGTTTGTACAAGTGTATGTTTGAGTAAGTTTGTGTGCGTTTCAGTGAGAATGTGTTTTCTGTGTGTTTGATGAAATGTGTGTGAATGTCTGTGTGCAAGAACGCGTTCAATCTCGTGCGTGCGTGTCTGTTGTGCGTGTGTGCGCGTGTGTGAGTGTTTCAATACTGATTGCAAAGCGCTTTGTGCTCGATAAAAAGCGCTATATAAATATCCGTTTATTATTATTATTATTATTTCGTCATTGAACTCATGGTGAAAACACAATATCTGCTACTTTTTGTGAGCAGTATATGTGATCACGTCTTCTTGTCTGTTTCGTATCGATGTAACCTATGATCAATATTAGCTTTAACTGCTTGAAATCTCACCAGGAAAAAATAGAAGTTGAAGGGGGGGGGGGGGGGGGGGGGGGGCTAAAGATAGAAGTTGAACGCTTTGACAAACAATTATATGTGTATGTTTGAATAATGAATCTGAATTTGTTGGGATTTTTTCCTTGTGGCGTGTGATATCGAATTTTTTTAGGGAAAAAAACACAAGAAAATAAAGTTTGATATTTCATAGGAGAACAATGAATTATGAAACCGGATTAACGTACGTACGTTGAGTAATTTTCCTGGTCCTTTCAAATGTTTCCTCGTAAGCCAAGCACAATAGGACAATTTGTTCATAATGCGAAAATGTACAATGACTATTTAAAGCGAAATATGAATGACGGTTTTGCTGAGTATGGCAACAAGTCCTCCGTTACTTTTTTCTCAGTCACAGGCAGTTCTTTTCCCCACACTCATCAAGACAGTAGGATGCAAAGTATAACGTCTCTCTCTGCTCTGTTTGTCTATCTGCCTCTCTCTCTCTCTCTCTCTCTCTCTCTCTCTCTCTCTCTCTCTCTCTCTCTCTCTCTCTCTCTCTCTCTCTCTCTCTCTCTCTCTCTCTCTCTCTCTCTCTCTCTCCTTCTCTCTCTCTCTCTCTCTCTCTCTCTCTCTCTCTCTCTCTCTCTCTCTCCTCTCTCTCTCTCTCTCTCTCTCTCTCTCTCTCTCTCTCTCTGTCTCTGTCTCTCTGTCTGTCTGTCTATCTCTCTCTCTCTCCTCTCTCTCTCTCTGTCTCTGTCTCTCTCTCTCTCTCTCTCTCTCTGTCTCTCTCTCTCTCTCTCCTCTCTCTCTCTCTCTCTCTCTCTCTCTCTCTCTCTCTCTCTCTCTCTCTCTCTCTCTCTCTCTCTCTCTCTCTCTCTCTCTCTCCTCTCTCTCTCTCTCTCTCTCTCTCTCTCTCTCTCTCTCTCTCTCTCTCTCTCTCTCTCTCTCTCTCTCTCTCTCTCTCTCTCTCTCTCTCTCTCTCTCTCTCTCTCTCTCTCTCTCTCTCTCTCTCTCTCTCTCTCTCTCTCTCTCTCTCTCTCTCTCTCTCTCTCTCTCTCTCTCTCTCTCTCTCTCTCTCTCTCTCTCTCTCTCTCGTGTGTGTGGATATAAAAACTACTTTTAAAAAAGGACAGGACAAAAAAATGAGAGCTTTAAAAAAAAGCTATCCCGAGATATATTTTATTTAAAAAATCCAATTTAACACAATAATCACTCCCGCCAGTTCATACCATAGAAGTTTTGTCACAAGACTTCCTCGTTAGCGGTCTGTGTGGGTCTAGTGGGGGTTTCCAACAACTTCGGTTGACCTACTGAAATGAGTCGACAGTGCAGGGAAAACTTTGAACAACTGATATGAAGCGATAACTCATATATATATCATTCTTTCGCAACGAGAGTCAAGCCCAGTCTATTGTCGTTGTAGCGTGGCTAGGTTATTCACAGGATAGCGAACATTGCTGATCTCGTGTGTGACGCTTGCAAAAGTTGTTTGTAAGGTTGTACAGTGGTTAAGAAAAGGAAACATTATCAGCATTATGTAAAAAAAAATCTAAAACAAGCGTAAACGTCTGCCAAACGTCTGTTACTCGATGATTTGCCTGATGTGTAGGCCTAACTGGTCTGCTGGTTATTCATTAACACCCTTTCACCGCCAATGTCTCATTTTAGCACCACAATGGTTGTAACACCCATATCACTAAAAAGACATCCAGCCCAGACCTGTTATCCAAAGACCCTATTTTCTTCATTTAGGGAGGTAAGGATAGGCCTAATGTTAT
>JAGGCT020001667.1:87500-90000 GCA_017654935.2 Phymorhynchus buccinoides
CCCCACTTCAACAATGGCGGCAGTGAAAGAAAATAAACAATAACACTGAGGAAAATGCGAAAGTTTGATTTTTATTTTGTTGCAAGTTTGAAACGCGTAAACGGAGTCAAAGCACTATATAATATTGATTGAAAAATAACAAAATCCAACAATGACAACGTCTTCCTGACACTAGCTGTACTCCTCAGCCTCGTTTTCACTCGCGTGACCTTTGACCGCCTAGGTCATTAATAAAAGTGAATTGCGCCTAGAATGACGAATGCTTAGTACGTAGGTACCAGTGTTGCACGTGTTTACGATTTTCAGGACATTGACCTGTCAAATTTGCAATTATCATGTTGTCTTGGCCTCTGTCAGGACAATACAAATTGTTCGGAAATAATTAAAAGGAGTAATTTCATGGTATGTAGGAGTTATCTTGCCTAATTCAATCGGTCAAACAGGGGTAGTTACTCTGCCATCAGGTATATCCTCAGCCCTCGCACAGCATGTAGAACGCAGTGCGTCATTCTGAAATTGGTGTAATTTATATTTTTACGTCACAGTTTGCAAGTTCTATCACTTTGTAGTAACTGGTCACCCCTGCGGTTTCAAGCTTTGACGCCATTGTTGCATTGTCGCTATGGTATTTGACCGAGTAATGGAGGTAAACAACTCAAATTTTCACAAAGTGCTCTCCCCTATTTGTTTTCCCGAAAATCGTCTAATATTGTGTCACAGTTGAAGCGGACTTGTGTCCTATTGTATTTGCAATCAAGGGGGCATGCCATTTCCATGTGGGAATCAAATAAGCCTTCTTCAAGAACGTATGATTATTTTGTAATTTAGATTGCTGGTAAAAACCTGCCTCAGATTAATAACAAATATTTCTGGGTTGATTTATTACAAAAATTCATTTCACGATGTTGGGCTGAGTATTGTCATAAATTATGTGTCCTGTTGAAATTGCATGTCCGGGACAATTGACCTATTGATATTCTTCAGTCAGGACACATGGTCCTGTTAGGGTCCCCAAAATGTGCATCAGTGAGGTACTATCATTTTTTCTTGGGTAAAAGCAAGAAGGTACTGTCACACAGAGGAGGGTGGTTCATACAGTGGACAACAGTCTGACCGACTCCCTGAGGCATTTTCTTTTAGTCATTGCTTTATTGCTTTTGCATTATATTTTCAGCTTCACTATTAACATGATAAAATTATTAGTTAGCACTACCCCTAAACACTTGTTCCAGAAACAAACACACAAAAAAACACCCACTCCATCCCTTCTTTTTCATCGTTGATCGCTCAGTTTCCTGAAATATGAGCGCAGATGCGTCATGCTACCGTTATGCGCCTAGTGTGACTAAGAAGTACTCAGCCTCAGCATGTCCGTCTTTGACTAGAGAATAACTTTGTTTCCATCCCTAAAAGACAGGACTACTTGCATGGCCACGTACGGCACCAATTTGCCTAGATCAGTGCAGGACAAACCCTGGAACTTCATATTTTTTAAATTAAAAAAGAAGGGAAGTCCCAGGTTTGTTCAGAAATCCCCCACCCGACACAGAACGCAGCAACCAAGACAGAAAGAACTGTGCCAAGACAGATCAAAGTTAACTCAAGTAATTTGGAATGCACCACACATAGCCTAAACAGCACGAAACAGGTAATGAAGTTCATATATAATATATATTTTAAATGATCATCCCCCCAAGACGGAGTGTGGCTGCCCAAGTGGCGGGGTAATCAAAAACGGTCACACATGTAATGTTCTCATCCGCAGCTGATGCGCATTTGTGCCATAGTGCTCAAGTGCTTCCGCTGTTGGAATGATCCCCGGAGTCTTTTAGCCAAGGTAGGCCAACAACAACAACGCAGAGCGTTGATACAGTGGAAGCAGATACATTTTAACAGACGCTGGTGATCTAAATCTTTTCCAATAGCGAACTTGAGATCCACAAATCGACGTCATTATTACGACAATGCCTTAAGGGGTACGCAACCCACTTCAGTACTCTAGTCCTTTTGGCTGCAGCACTAACAGCCGGCGTCAATGCCCCCTAGTTTGAGTCATAGTCTTTCACAGAAGCAGTAGGGGAAGACGGGGTAAGATGCACATGGGCGGGTAAGAAGCCCATGCCAATTTGCCCATGAGACGAGTGTTCGTCTCATGGGCAAAATATGACTAAAATTTGCTTCATTTCATGAGATCATTGGCATGGGCTTCTTACCCGCCCATGGGCTTTTTACCCCATCTTACCCTACACTGATTTTCCATAACTGTGGCAGATCATTTATTTTGCTGTCCCAAGTTCGCGCTAACATGTCAACCAATGATATAAAAGCCATTGATTATTGAGCAAAGTAAACGAACAGAATGGGATGCCGATCTCCAGAGTTATCCTTCTTTGTGTTACCCTGGAGTTTCTCCAGAGTTACCATTGTTCTTTGAAGTAGCACGGGTATTAAACGGAGCAACCAGGCACTGTAGTCACGAGTACGACTTACACATTCAACA
>JAGGCT020001667.1:97500-100000 GCA_017654935.2 Phymorhynchus buccinoides
CATAACATAATCGCTCTCCAAAAATCCTCCGAAGTCGGAGTGTGGATGCTCACGTGGCGGGGTAATCAAAAACGGTCACACACGTAATGTTCTCACCCCTAGCTGGTGCATTTTGTGTACCGTAGTGTTCAAGTGCTTCGGCTGTTGGGATAATCCCGGGAGTCTTTTAGCCAGGGTAAGACAACAAGAAACAAACAACAACATAGTAAGCTTATAACGTTCATTCAGGAAAGAAGAAAACAAACGGAGACCTGACAGGAGAGAGATAAGATAGTGTGTAGGGTTTGGAAGCTGAGTTAAATGCTAATGTAGTTTACACAAATTATAGAATGTTTAAAGAAAACTTTGTTTTTGAAAACTACCTGACAATTCTCTCTGAACACCAGGCCAAATGTATTCTTAAATTTAGAGTATTGAACCACAGATTACCTATACAACAAGGACGTAGGCAGGGCATCGTTCACGAAGAAAGGGTATGCAACAAGTGTGATTCAAATGACTTAGGTGATGAATTTCATTTTATTTTTAATTGTCCATTTTTTCGTATTAGTAGAAAGCAGTTCTTGAAGTCTTTCTTTCGTAAACATCCCAATACTATTAAATTCAACAAACTGTTCACATCAAAAAGTAAGAAGACTTTACAAAACTTAGCTAAATTTGTCAAAGTTGTCATGCATAACCATTGATTGTACTCTGGTGATATTCCATATGTCATAATCACATTGATTTGTGTGTGAGTGCGTGCGATTGTGTGCTGGTGCTCGCGAGCAAGCGTGAGCGTGCTTGTGTGTGTGTGTGTGTGTGTGTGCGCGTGCGTGCGTGTGCGCGCGTGCGTGTGTGTGCGTGCGTGCGTGCGCGCGCGTGTGTGTGTGTGTGTGTGTGTGCGTGCGTGCGTGCGTGCGTGCGTGCGTGCGTGCGTGCGTGCGTGCGTGCGTGCGTGCGTGCGTGCGTGCGTGTGTGTGTGAGAGAGAGAGAGAGAGAGAGAGAGAGAGAGAGAGAGAGAGAGAGAGAGAGAGAGAGAGAGAGAGAGAGAGTGTTCAGTTCTGAATTGTTTTGAGATGTTGCTTTGCCACTGCACTATGATCATTGAAATTATTGATGTTTGATGTTCATGTGTTGTGATATGTCCTGTTGTTGCTTGATGGCTGACGTGTGAGTGATAGCATGTATTGTGACAAGTTGTTTGAATCGCTGGTGTGTGCTATGGGGATGAGTTGTGTCATATTATTTTGCGTTTTGATTAAGGTTTCTTGTTGTTGTGACATGCTGTGTAAAAATTCTACTACATGGCTAATGTGTGCGATAGAGATGTATTGTGAAATGTTGTGTATTGTAGTTTGTGTGACTGGTGATGTTGTTGTAGGATGTGCAGCATTCTTGTTGTTAATGTGGTGTGATTCGCTGCATTGCCTGGTATAGCAAGACAGCTGCTTATATGCCGGGCCCTTTCTGTCTTTTTTTTTAATTTCTTTTTCTCTTGAATTTTGTTTCTTTTCCGTTCATTTTCTTCCAATTTTTTAATATTTTTTATTCCATCTACCCCCAATGGGCTTTCGGAAATAAACCTTGAAACTTGAAACTTGGTAAAGAGTAAAGTGAACAGCCAGAAGAAGAACACACAAAATGATAGTAGTCCATCGGAAAATTTGTAAAAACAAATATTGTTTGCCAGCCACACGTCCACTAAAATCGCACAACTGTACGATACGATTCGATCACGTGGTCTCCAAGAACAAAATTATGTGATTGGCGCATCGAGACCACATGATCGAATCGTATCCCCCCCCCCCCCCCCCCCCCCCCCCGTGGGGATACGGGGGGGTCTTTTGTATAAATAGTTCCCCCACCTTCTGGAAGTTCTGTGCTTGTAGCTTCCTCCCATCTGTCACTCTCTTTGACTCTGCCTTTTCCCTTTGCTTACTGTCATCTACCATCTTTCTGCCTTACCGGTGGTCCATTCTCCTGCCTTTTTTCATGAAACGCTTTTCAAAAACATTTCTTCACACATCTTCCATTTCTGCTGGGCCTAACTGTTTCTTAGTTAGGCGCATAACGGCAGCATGACGCATCTGCGCTCATAATTGACAGGAAACTGTCTGAGCGATCGAAGACGGAAGAATAATCGTATCGTACAGTCGTGAGATTTTAGTGGGCGTGTGGCTGACCCTTTTCGCATCTGTATAGCATATGTTTCACTCACAAAGATCGGCTATTGCATAATGAGAATTAGAATACGTTTTTTTATTTTTTTATATTAAAAGATGCATACCTTTAGTAAAGCTCCACGGACGGCTCTACAACAGAGGGTCTTCAGAAAAGAAGCCCCCCCCCCCTCTCCCCCCTCTCCACCCCTCCCCCTCAATCAAGTGTTTCGGTCCTGAACTTCCTACACTGTGCACTTCGCGCACATGTGAACTCAAACTGACTGACTCATTCCCCGTTTTTGCAATACGTACTCTGATTAGAAACACAGTACAGGGTTCCTTCTACTCGTTAAGTT
>JAGGCT020001668.1:0-57500 GCA_017654935.2 Phymorhynchus buccinoides
CATTTTGCAAGTTTTATCAGTTTGTGGCTTTGTAACTCGAGCCACCCCTAATTTTTCTTTAAAAAGGTTTGCAAGTCGCTGACTCGCATCCTGCGGTTTCAAGCTTTGACGCCATTGTTGCATTGTAGCTATGGCATTTGACTGACAAATGGAGGTTAGCAACTCTAATTTTCACGAAGTGCTCTCCCCTAGTTTGTTCCAGAAAATTATCTATTAAGCGAATGGTTTGGAAGCCAGCATACATGTACTTGGGATCATTAACCATGGAGGTTTTTTTTAGAAAGGGTTCAGAAGGCATGGGATTTTTTTTTAAAGGTTAGGTTCAACATAAAAATAATAGGTTTCTTGTTTGAAAAAAAAATTGGAGAATTAAATGTCTTGTTAGACTCTAGTTTCTGTAGATTTAAAACACTTAGGCGAGAGGGTCGGTGCCTTTGAAAGGTTCAGAAACTGATGTAGTGATGTAAAAGAACCTTTCTTTCTTCAAATGTTTTGGTCCTTGCTAAGTGTGTTTGTATTATTTTGATAGTTCACCACTGCTGACAGCCGTTTGTGAATCTTAGTTTGTCTATTCATGTATACACATAGGGGAGGGAGGCTTGGCAGGGAGTCCAAGCACAAGCAAGTCTGTTGAACTGGAAATGGGTAATAGAAACAACAAACTTTCTCTGTGACCTCGGTAGAAACAGTTAACTTGAGTTAAAGGGCCACCCTGACGGATGAGTTTTTGTAAGAAACGCGTCCAGATCACCAGGAAAACATCCTTTACAGAGATTGCAACACTCAATTTGCTCTGGTTTCCTAGAAATCAAACTGTCAAATCGGCGATTCCTCCTTGGCGGAGGTGCTGGAAGTCAAATTCTTTCACCCAAAGAGAAGAGGGGGTGCCGTCTCTTTTCTAATGGCCGCCTGCATTTAGACCAAATCTGCACAAAATTTTCGCAATACAAGTCTTGTTTTTCTCTTTAAAAAAAATTTGTATGCAGATTATGTAAAGGAGTTTCACTCACAACTAAGGAAACAGCTCCAATTTTGTTTTTACTGCACTTCAAAAAAAGAAAACGCTTCAGCCACCATGAGTGACCTTCACCCACCCCATCCAAAATGGCTACTCTCTCCGGCATCTCCGCCACGGAGGAATCGCCGTTTTGACGGTTTAATTTCTAGGCTGTCTTTCTGGTGATCTCAACATGTTTCTTGCAAAACTCAATCCTCCGCGAATCGCGGAAAATCCACAAAAGTTTGAAACAAAATTCTTAAAAAATTAATTGAAATGGCACGAAAAAGTGAAAAATTCACTCATTTATTGAATTTTATTGAATTTTCTTCGGCCCCCTGGACCCCCGGCCATTTTCCTTGAAAACCACTTTGCCCCCACTACCATGCCTGCAATCCGTCAGAGTGCACCTTTTAAACTCTTCAGCCCTATGATAGAGCTTAAACCACACAGCTGTGTCTGTTTACATAGTTTCTACAATTAGAGATATCTTGATTGGTAGAAAGTTCAATATGTATTCAGTTTCTTTTTGTTTGGGATCCTGTTTCTAAGGAATAAAGTCTTCTACATAATAAATTCAGTGTTGTAGGATAGTTAACTTAAAAGATGTAATTCTACAACTAAGTAAACAAGAGTGTGGGTAGTGATGCTAGTTTTAGATAAATATGAAAGCATTGATATTGTGCTCTTACACTCGAGGCAATATAAGAAAAATGGTGATTTATTTTCCTAGACTAGGCTAGAAATGTGTTTCTCCGTCGTGTTTGTGGGCAAAGTGTGTTAACTTTATATCTGCGTATTGATTTCTGTGGTGTCGACTTTCTGATGCCAGTCGACTATCAGAGCTAAGACAGCCAGCAGCTGTGGGTGTTTAGGGCCTTCTGTGGTTTACCCGTGAGTGTTTTCAGAACATCAAAAGTAGAGGTGGGGAAAAAACGGGTTTGAACCGAAAAACCGGTGCTTAACTTTCGCGGTTTGAAAAACCGGTTTGAGTTACTGTGAACCGTTTTTTTAACGGCAAACTGAAAGTCAGTTTTTCTTAGAATAACGCATTCCTTTTGAAAACCAGCACTGATTCTCAGCGCAGATTGGGTGTTTGTAAACCAAGAGTAGCTGTTTCTAGTTTGTGGTGGTGTATGGCTTTGACTGAGTGTTGAGTTGAGTGTGTGTGTCATAAGTCATAAGTTTCTTTATTGTGTGTGTACAAAACTCTATGTGTGCGTGTGTGTGAATATTCTGCTAATAAATATGTGTTTGCATATGTGAAACTAGTGATGCGAGTACTGGTTTAAAAAAACCGGTTCGGTAAAACCGGTTCGAAGAGGAAAACCCGTTCGGATTTTTGAACCGGTTCTCAACTCTAATCAAAAGTAACAAGGCGTGTGTCCAGCATTTGGAATATCAAATCGTCACCGGAGACTGGACACATGGTTTTCATGATGGAGAACAAGACGGGATACTTTCTCCTGCTGTTTGATTCTAATGTCAAGAAGTGTTGACGAGAACGGTTTTTTCCCCTCTCCCGTGAGTGGTTGTGTGCTCGTTGTGCGATAATGCGACATGGTTCACACTGACGGGGACAACATTCAGCTTCCCGCAGTGTCCCCGATCCTGCCCTCCACTACCTCTCCATCGTCCACACTGGCCCCCTGCCTGCTCCCATCAGGGTCCTCCCTGTCTCCAGGTTCCCTGCCGTCCGGCTCCTTGTCTTCAGTGTCCCTGTCCTCTCCCTCCAGGGGGAGTGGCTTGTGAGTTTCCATTGTGTGTGTGTGTTGAAAATGAACTCCTCATGTCATACTGTTTTCTTCAAGCATGTCGTTTACATTACAAGTTCAACACTCACTTGACCTAGGAAAAGGAAAACCGCAACTATAAGAATGGGAAAAAATACTCAAAAATTATAACTATCTTTGCTTGAAAAAGGGACAATAAGAATGAAAAAATACTCACAGAAATGATCTCTTTGCTTGAAAAAGGGACAACAATAACTCGGATAAGAATGAAAAAATACTCGGTAAAAGTCAAGATGTGCCACCTCCCCCCCCCCCTACATTTCTCGGGTAATTCTATTTTTCCGTTTTTGCCTTTCTTACCATACATAAAGCTGTATTTTAGGAACATTTTCACCAAATTCTCTTTTTGGAATACTAACCCTAACCCTAACCCTATAAGATGGAAAAACGCAACAAACCACAACTGTGACAAATCGCAGTGTACTGCAGTACATAGTGGGGGGTAGGGTTACGTTTAGGGCTAGGGTTAGGGTTAGTATTCCAAAAAGATAATTAGCTGAAAATGTTCCTAAAATACAGCTTTATGTATGGTAAGAAAGGCAAAAACGGAAAAATAGAATTAACCGAGAAATGTAGGGGGGGTGGCACATCTTTACCTTTACCAAATACTCAACTCTATATTTAAAAATATTTTTAAAAAAAGGACATCAATTTCTCATTTTGTGAGTACCCATAGAAAGAAAGAAAAAAAGGACATCAATTTCTCATTTTGTGAGTACCCATAGAAAGAAAGAAAAAAAGAAGAAGAAAAAAAAGATTTCCCACCTCACCCTCTACCCTTAATTTATATTTGTTATAGGTTATTTCACTCGTGCACATAAACACATTTTGTGACAAGCATGAGAGAAATGTGTAGATCTTTAATATATTTGCGTACATTAAAAACTAGTTTAGCTTGGTTTCAACAAGACAAACACTGAGCTGCTTCATCGAGATGCTGGGAGAAAAGAAATGATTCTTCTGCTTGTTACCTACTTTTTATTTGCTCACAAACATGTGTGCGCAACCACACACATGCACACACACACACAGAGCGAGAGAGATGAATATTATAGAGAGAAAGGTAGAAACGCTGCTGACTGGCGTAGGCAAGCAGGAAGACAGAGACAGACAAAACAGAGAGAAATCGGTTTTGTTTGTTCTGCCTGTGACATAACTCCCATTATACACTTCTTTCCCTCAAATCCCTGGCTCCAGGGCAGGAATATAATGCAGAGAAAGCTGGGTGAATGGGGCACAATTTTGTGCAAATATACCATTCTACTGACCCCTTTTCCAATACAAAGCATAGTGATGGAAGAGTGCCCTAGATAGTGTGTGTGTGTGTGTTTTCTGTTAGGAGGGTTGAAGACGTTCGTTTTGCTCAACTGAAGTGATTTGTGTATCACTTTATAGCATATTCTTAAATATTTTAAAAGTGTGTGTCTAATCAAATGGGTAGCACATTACCTTTTCCACAGTGTGTGCTCTGAAAAGGATGACATTAAAGATACGCAAGCAACATCGTTCTAGGGAATCTCAAGTTCAAGAATCCCAAGATTGGGCAAGATAAGGCAACCCATACAGTCGTGTTAATAGATTTCTTGCTATTCAGAATTCTGCAACGTAAGTTTTGTAATATTCTGAAACAGATGAGTGCAATAGTAGTTGAATGCATGATTTACTTTTAGCCTACTACATGTTTGCGCCAGCAACAAAAATGATAACAGCTTACCCCAAATGTTAGAGGAATGAAACAGAAACTGTACATCTGACAACCTAACATAGATTCACTCTCCTTGACTGCTGGTCTCGGATTCTGCAACCTGAACAAGCCGGGGTGTGGCTGCGAATTGGGATTTGGGATGAGCGGCGTGGGAGCAACGCCACTGTACTGCCCAGAAGATGGGACAGAAAAAAACAACAACTGTACATCAATTCTTTTCAACCATCCTTTTTATATGTTTGAGTGTGTATCCTTTATTTTTTTTATTGATGGCTTGTAGTGCTCATAGCATGGCTACAGGCCATGCATACACTGAGACACTTCACCAAAACATTCCTGCTCCATTCAACAGTTTTGTATAGCGTAAATCCTTCTTGGTGTGTGTCATGTCTAGTATTTTTTAAACAATTTTCTTACAGGTTTTCCTCATCACATATAGATGTATTTAAGTTACATTTGCACACACACACATGCACGCACGCGCGCACGCACACACACACACACACACATACACACACACACACAGTGACACACACTTACCCAACCTTGTTATGACCCAATGTTTTCTTTTTTGTTGTCATGGAACAGAATGAATATTGCGTGGACCCCTGAACAAATGCAAACATGGTGCATAACCCGACACTCGTAATGGTTTTTGTTTTCTTCATTTCTTCTGTGTTCCCAGGCCATGCTTAAAAACAGAATTCGACATCTTTAGTTGATAAAACCATTAGTACTGTACAGGATGTTCAGGTGAAATGAAGTAATGGGAAACATTCTTGACACAATGGACATGAGAAACCAGTCTGCCAGTGTCCATCATGATGAGTCCAGCAGTTCAGGCTGAGACATTTTTGTTCATGCACGCATGCGCACACGCACGCACACAGAGAGAGAGGGGGGGGGGGGGGGGGGGGGGGGGGGGGGGGGATTCCAAGAGTTGAATTTTGTTGGTTGGAAGAGAACCCAAACCTTTTTTATTCTGACTATGCTAATGAATTGTCCCTACCTGAACCTCTCTCTCTCTCTTTCTCTATTCTGACTCGTCTCTCTCTCTCTCTCGCGCGCGCGCGCGCGCAAGAGCGGGGCAAAAATAGAGTTTTGCTGTCTGTCTGTCGCTGTCTCTGTCTCTCTCTCTCTCTCTCTCTCTCTCTCTCTCTCTCTCTCTCTCTCTCTCTCTCTCTCTCTCTCTCTCTCTCTCTCTCTCTCTCTCTCTCTCTCTCTCTCCCTCTCTCCTTCTTTCTTGTGTTGCTTTTCTTTGTCACCATTCCAATGCCTTCACTGTCTGTTCTATCATTTGTCTAGAAAGCAAAAAATAGGAGGGTCCTTTTCATGATTCTCTTTCCTGTTGTGCCCCCCACCCCCTCCCTACCCCTCCTGTGTAATAAATCTACAAATTTGCATTGGCATTTACTTGCTGATTTAGCTTCCTGTGTGTGAACAAAAAGAAAATGGTTGTATATTTCTTAACTTGCTCAGAATATTTTGCAATAAAGATATTTAAGATGCAAAAAGCAGTAGTTTATTGTGGATCAACTGTCACTGCATGCATGCTGTCAAGCTCTGAAGCTGTCAATATCTTAGCCTTTGTTTTCTTCGGGAACGTGGGCCAGAACGAGAACGAGACAGCGGAGTACAGACAGGATCGGCAGGTTGAAGTTCGAAATGGCTTACACAAGGATGAGATTAATAGCGATGGTCTATCTCTTTTTTTAAAATTATTATTCCTTTTTTTTTTTAATAGGAAAGCGAAAAAGGAGTATTGGAGCAGTGCCAGTGAAAGTAGTAGTGCAAACAGTGAAGCATCTTCCTCTGCTTCGTGAGTGTTGCCACATGAGACCCCTTTAAACTGTTCAGTTCCAGCTGTTTTCAACCAGTGTGTCAATGCTGTTTCCCAGTTGTATGTATGCCTGCCTGCGTGTTTCTTTGTACTCCCAGAGTACTTTGTGACCGGAACAAGAGCCTGTGCGATTCTCTGTGTGTCGGTCAGTGTGCGTTCTTTTTAACTTTTCTAGTACCATGGGCGAGTGTGTTCGCCCAGTACATCACACTTCACTCCCACCAAATGCAAAGACATTCGCTGCCGAGTGGCCTGCCATGTGTTTGTCTGTTCTCAGAGCTTATGTCAGTGGGGTTTTTCGGTTAAAGCAACGCATGCACACTAAAAAAAAGAGTTACCCCCCTCTTGTCACTTGAGATGCAACGGACAGCCGTTGTGAAGCAACGCATGCACACTCAAAAAAATAGTTACCCCCCTCTTGTCACTTGAGATGCAACAGACAGCCGTTGTAAAGCAACGCATGCACACTCAAAAAAAAAATAGTTACCCCCCTCTTGTCACTTGAGATGCAACGGACAGCCGTTGTAAAGCAAGGCATGCACACTCAAAAAAATAGTTACCCCCTCTTGTCACTTGACACTTGAGATGCAACGGACAGCCGTTGTAAAGCAAGGCATGCACACTCAAAAAAATAGTTACCCCCCTCTTGTCACTTGAGATGCAACAGACAGCCGTTGTAAAGCAAGGCATGCACACTCCAAAAAATAGTTACCCCCCTCTTGTCACTTGAGATGCAACGGACAGACATTGTAAAGCAACACATGCACACTCAAAAAAAATAAAAAAATTACCCCCCTCTTGTCACTTGAGATGCAACGGACAGCCATTGTAAAGCAACGCATGCACACTGAAAAAAAGAGTTACCCCCCTCTTGTCACTTGACACTTGAGATGCAACAGACAGCCGTTGTAAAGCAACGCATGCACACTGAAAAAAAGAGTTACCCCCCTCTTGTCACTTGACACTTGAGATGCAACAGACAGCCGTTGTAAAGCAACGCATGCACACTGAAAAAAAGAGTTACCCCCCTCTTGTCACTTGCCACTTGAGATGCAACAGACAGCCGTTGTAAAGCAACGCATGCACACTGAAAAAAATAGTTACCCCCCTCTTGTCACTTGACACTTGAGATGCAACAGACAGCCGTTGTAAAGCAACGCATGCACACTGAAAAAAAAATAGTTACCCCCCTCTTGTCACTTGACACTTGAGATGCAACAGACAGCCGTTGTAAAGCAACGCATGCACACTGAAAAAAATAGTTACCCCCCTCTTGTCACTTGACACTTGAGATGCAACAGACAGCCGTTGTAAAGCAACGCATGCACACTCAAAAAAAAAATAGTTACCCCCCTCTTGTCACTTGAGATGCAACAGACAGCCGTTGTAAAGCAACGCATGCACACTCAAAAAAATAGTTACCCCCCTCTTGTCACTTGACACTTGAGATGCAACAGACAGCCGTTGTAAAGCAACGCATGCACACTCAAAAAAAGAGTTACCCCCCTCTTGTCACTTGCCACTTGAGATGCAACAGACAGCCGTTGTAAAGCAACGCATGCACACTCAAAAAAAGAGTTACCCCCCTCTTGTCACTTGAGATGCAACAGACAGCCGTTGTAAAGCAACGCATGCACACTCAAAAAAAAAATAGTTACCCCCCTCTTGTCACTTGACACTTGAGATGCAACAGACAGCCGTTGTAAAGCAACGCATGCACACTCAAAAAAAGAGTTACCCCCCTCTTGTCACTTGCCACTTGAGATGCAACAGACAGCCGTTGTAAAGCAAGGCATGCACACTCAAAAAAATAGTTACCCCCCTCTTGTCACTTGACACTTGAGATGCAACGGACAGCCGTTGTAAAGCAAGGCATGCACACTCAAAAAAATAGTTACCCCCCTCTTGTCACTTGACACTTGAGATGCAACGGACAGCCGTTGTAAAGCAACGCATGCACACTCAAAAAAAGAGTTACCCCCCTCTTGTCACTTGACACTTGAGATGCAATGGACAGCCGTTGTAAAGCAACGCATGCACACTGAAAAAAATAGTTACCCCCCTCTTGTCACTTGACACTTGAGATGCAATGGACAGCCGTTGTAAAGCAAGGCATGCACACTGAAAAAAATAGTTACCCCCCTCTTGTCACTTGACACTTGAGATGCAATGGACAGCCAAGAACGACAAAAAATACATGGCGCTAGAAGAGTTAATTTGCGAAACCTATGCTACCAAGGCAGTACAGTGGAACCTCCCTTATAAGACCTCCCATTATAAGACTCCCTCCCACATAAGACCTTCTCTGAGACATTGCCCTTCTTCGTAAGTATTAAAATTACCTCCCTTTAAGACCCCTCCCTTATAAGACCTCATTTTGGATGATTTTTGAAGTTCTTATAAGGGAGGTTCCACTGTATTGGATTTAAACATTGCTCCCTTATGAGGGCTGATTAGGCTCCATGATTGGTGACTCGGGCAGGTACGCATGTTGCAAGCATTGTGGTTTCTTGCCACACATGCGCATAGGCACAGCTTCACACACATTCTTGCTGTGCACGTTCCGGTCACCGAGTGAAGTTTCATCGCTCATCAATTTATAGTACAGTTGAACCCTGGCTTAACATACTTTTCACTGGAAGCAGACTGCACATTTAATAGAAGAAATTTGTGGTTGGCTTGCTTACAGTCTGAAAAGTATGAACATCTCTTTAATTAGACCTTATAATTTGACCACTGGGAGTACATTTATGGGCTTGCCACGTTGCATTTTATTTTGATTCAGCCTGATTTGAAGGCATTTTCTTATGATTAAAAATCAAACTCTTAAGCTTTCTATAGTTAATGTTTTTAAAATAAGTATACATAGTTGTATGATCTATATATATATTTTTTTTTCTTTCCCCCCCCTAACAGGATTTCTTGGTCGAATAACTGATTATTTTTGGTGTGTGTTAAAGTGCAGTACAATCTATTTTTTTAAGCATGAATGTTCATCTTACACCACTTCTATGGCTGCTACAGTAGTAGGATTTATGCTTCAAATAAGACTGAAAAGAAATATCATTTGAGCTTGTAAAATGAACTCTAGTGTCCTAGTGAAGATTCATTGTTCAAATCTCTCTCTCTCTCTCTCTCTCTCTCTCTCTCTCTCTCTCTCTCTCTCTCTCTCTCTCTCTCTCTCTCTCTCTCTCTCTCTCTCTCTCTCTCTCTCTCTCTCTCTCTCTGCTACACACACTCACACAAATGTACACATACACACAAAAACGCAAACTCATGCTTATCTTGTGCACTGGAGAGACAAGACATCAGTAACTTGTAACCTCCCCACCCCCACCCACCCTTTTTTGTAGTAAATTATCATTTTGAAGGAATGCTCAAGCGTTGAACAATTATTTGCATTTGATTTACATTCATTTGCATGCATCTTATTAATTTTGTGCATAAGGGCCTGTATTCACGTTGAGATAGCATGATGCTAACTTAGAAGCTCTTCCAATGTCCTATAGGATTTAATAGGACTTTTGGAAGAGCATAAGTCTCATGCTATCTCAACGTGAATACAGGCCCTGGTTAATAGATTTTTGTTTCGCACTTTTCTTAAAAATTTTTACTGTGTTCACTGTTCAGTACATTTTGTGAAATGTTCATTTGCATCTGATCTGTTGTTTTGGGTTTTGTACGCATGATGGAAAAGTTTTTATATTTCACTCTTCTGCTGATTCAAGTAGGCAACATAGCAGACAAATATAGCAGAAACTGTGCTTACTTAATGCTATGAAATGAGACAACAGTTTGATTAATGTTATTAAAATGTCAGACTGAAACACAGGTTTTTTTTGTGCTGTGTAAAGTGGTAACTAGCTTGTTTTTAGCTGCGATTACAATAAATGTTAACTGTTCTAAACATGTGTGTGTGTGTGTGTGTGCGTGTGCGTATGTGTGAATGTACCATTGTTAAAACTTGTTGCAGTTTCTATCTAAGACAGTAGACTGTAGTATCTATTTTTTTGAGTGCCCATGCATTGATTGCTTTAACGGAAGAAGCATTGACATAAGCTCTAAAGATAGACAAACACATGGCAGGGTGCTTGGCAGTGAATGTCTTTGCATTTGCAAATGTGTTTGCCCATGGTGCTAGAAGAGTTAAAGAAGGCCTTTGCAGCAGAGTGGTCAACATCAGTGCCTGCCTAGGTTCAGCTACCTGCCACAACAACCCTGCCCCCCCACCTCCCCTTACGTTAATTGCTATCCCCTAGAATTGTTGATGATTTTTTTTTTATGTCCAGCTAGAAGTATCTTGCATTCAGAACAAGAGCCAGTATGTTTCTCTCTGTGGGCTGCAGCACATAGGTTCATACCCTGGTCATCTTGTTGTGTTTCGCCTTTCAAATATGGCTTTTCCTCTGTAAAGTTCTTTTAAATGTGAAGGGTTATATGTCATACAATTCATTTTCCTTGAAAAAGATCAATGGGTCATAACAACCAGTTCAAGTGAGATGCTTGAAAGACTGCTTCAACATTTTAGAGTTTGGGTTTTCTCTGCAGTTTAGCTTCTCCCCTCCCCTGACCCCTTTATGTCACTCTCTTTTCCTTCTCCCCCCCCCCCCCTTCCCCTCTCTCTCTCTCTCTCTCTCTCTCTCTCTCGTGCACACATCCCTATATCAATATTTTTCTTCCTTATTCTCCTCTCCATTACTCTTGTTTCCCATTTATTTTTATTTGTTTTATTTTCTTTAGCTTTTAAGCTTAAAGACTTCATGTTGTTTTTATTATGTTTATTCTGCCTCATTTTCATGAATATTGTTTTTGATTTTCCTGAATTTTGACTTCCCTACACCCAAGGAGGTACGCATATTGTTATGTGATAATAATGTTCATGTTTCTACATTTGAACAGTTATGCTACATACACTATACAGTAGAACCTTCCTCTTAAAACTTAAAAAATCAGCCTGAAAAGGGAGGGATCTTTAATAGGGAGGTGGACACTCAGTAGTTCAGATACAGTGGAACCTCCCTTATAAGACCTTCAAAAATCATCCAAAATGAGGTCTTATAAGGGAGGGCTCTTGTAAGGGAGATAATTTTAATACTTTCAAAGAAGGGTAGTGTCTCAGAGAAGTAGGTCTTATATGTGAGGGAGTCTTGCAATGGGGGGTCTTATAAGGGAGGTTCCACTGTATGAAGGGGAACAGATCGGTGAACATATTTGGGTCACAACTTGGAGGGAGTCTTATAGGGAGGTTCCACTATAATTAACCGTTGCATTAATTTGCTGTGTTTTTCAGATTTGATGAGTCCAAGAAACACGAGCCAGACTTTGATGATGAAGAGGATGAGGAAATTTTGGGCTCTGATGATGATGAACAGGAAGACCCTCGGGATTATTGCAAAGGTATGGTTCTGCATCAGTGCTTTTTGGGGGGTTTCTCGAAATGAAAGACTCCATTGAAAGGTTAAATGCAATTACAGCAAGATGATCATTGAATTTTTATTTTTCACAAATAAAAAGTTGATGTGTAGAATGTGGAGATCGAAAAGAAGCTGATCTCTTGTGTTTACTTTCATTAAAAAGAAAAAGAAAAATCTTGAACAGCAATGTCTGTTTCAGAAATGACTTGAATGTATTTTGAGAACAAACTTTAACCCTTTCACCGCCAAAGTCGCATTCTAGCACCACAGTGATTTAACGCCTATGTCACTAAAAGGCATCAAATTGGGGTCTATTAGTATTATCCAAAGACCCTATTGTCTTAGTTTTGGGAAGTAAGGATAGACCTTGTTTTATATGTCACAGAAGAATCCCCAATACTGCAGATGGATTTTTTTGTTCTCTACCCAGGTAAATTTAGTGGAAAGTTTTGGCTGAAATATGGCTGGCGGTGAAAGGGTTAACTGGCTTTGAACAATCGTACATTTAATAATTAATAGGTCAAGTAAAATGTTATTGGATGTGTTAATTTGCGTATTATCAAAAGAGGCTCTCACTCAGCTTTGGAGTTACAAATGCACTGTTGGTTTTATTCAACATTCTTTTATTTGTGCTGTGATAGTGATTCACTACCCTTGTAACCATTGTTTATAAATGCTTTTGATTCTTCAAATCTAGTTGATGGGGTTGTTTTGTTGCAAGATGTTGATACATCTTTTAAATAGAAGGGAAAACAATCTTTGTTGAAGCAATGACCTCTTGGTGGATTTTAAATACAGTAGAACCTCCCTTATAAGACCTTCAAAAATCATTCAAAATGAGGTCTTATAAGGGAGGGGTCTTATAAGGGGGTATTTTTTATGCTTACAAAGAAGGGCAATGTCTCAGAGAAGGTCTTATGTGGGAGGGAGTCTTATAAGGGAGGTTCCACTGTAGTAGTATTGATGTATAGATTGTATAGATCATATATGTTTTTGGAGTAACTTAAAAGATAGATACTTTCAAATTTAAGAATCTTGCACAAAGTGCATTCCATTGATTCAAGGCGGAAGAGCAAACAAGAGCAGATGTTGTAGGGGTTAATACAAGTAAAGGAAGAGAAAAAAAGAGGGTAGGGGGGTAGGTAAAAGGGCATAATAAAAGGATTATTTGTTATCTTTTAGGTACAAATTAAGCTCATTAAACCCACTTCTCTTTGTCTTAGAAATGACAGTCAATGAAACTACTTCAATCCTTTTTTTGTTTGTGGCACAAGCCACAAACCTGTAACTCACTTTGTCTGTCGGTCGGTCAGTCCAAAATTGTCGCACTTCAAATCGAGGCTGACAAAAATGTCGCACTTCAAATCGAGGCTGACAAAATTGTCGCACTTCAAATCGAGGCTGACAAAATTGTTGCACTTCAAATCGAGGCTGCACTTCAAATCGAGGCTGCTCTTTAAAATGATGTTTCGTTTTCAATACATTGTCGCACGCCACAAACGATTGCGAATCCGCGCTTGTTTAATATTATGGGTTATTACGTCGTGTTCTGGTCTGGCCCCTGGCTCGCCCAAGCTGTACTTAAGGCAAGTTGTGAATGTGTGCTTGGTGCAGGTGGGTACCATCCGGTGAAGAACGGGGACCTGTTCCATGGGCGATACCACGTGGTCCGGAAGCTGGGATGGGGACACTTCTCCACCGTGTGGCTCTGCTGGGATCTCAGGTACGAGTTCGCTCTCTGCTCTCCTTTAGCAGCGGCTCGTTTGTAGAAGGCCACCTTAGACTGCAGTGAATTACATCATAAAAATGTGCACACAAACACACAGTACAGTCAAACTTTGGTATTGCAAAGACTGACCTAAACTGTGATTGTGAGTAGGCTAGACCGATATACTGGAGACTTTTTAGTGGTAATAAATAAACAGAAATTGGTTTATTCAAGCTGAACTGATTAATGGGGTGTCCATGATATAGGGGTGCCTTTTAGACGGGGTTGGACTGTATAAGGTTTCCACAGTCAAAATCTTATCAACATTCCGTATTATTGGGTTCATTTTCATTTCCACTGTTGTAAGGAAGAGAGGAGTTGAAGAAAATCTACCAGTCTGTAGTTAAGTTATGCTTATCATTCACAAGTATTGAAATGTCTGTCCTATATGTTTTAAAGGAGAAAAAGAAAAGAGCAACCGGTTCTGTACTTTGTAAGGGGAAAAGGGTGACTTTGGCACAGTGGAACACAAAAGACATCATTTCAGAAAAGTTTGTTTTTCTCTTAGGCCACCTACATGCTGCTTCTGTGTAACATTGAAGTCAGATTAGCTCAGCAATAGATAACTGTGTTGCATCAATGTCAGTTTATTGGAATTGGCAACTTGTTAATGTTATTTTATCAGTTGTGTTGTTTAAGAAAAGGTTTTGATAGATTTAATATTTGAAATTTTATTGAAAAAGAATGTTCTTGTTATGCAACAGACCCCACCCAGTGTCCCGCCTCTAATCAAGTTTGACCTTCCCATCTGTCTTCCTTTGCTTCTGTCTGAGTCATGTCTCATTTATTGATTGTTAGTTTTGGCGGGTGTGGGTGTTTGTCTATTTTTATGCCCTGTCGAAAGCTATGCCCAATTCCAGCTCGTTCTGTTGTACAGCCAGCAGCTGCTGATGAATTGTCAACATTGAATTGTCATGGGTAACTCTGGATATGCTAAAGCGCATTCATGCTGAATCACATTGATGTCTGACTGTGAGAGTTCTCTTCCTTTTTTCTTTTTTTTTCAAACATGGTTACAGGTCCGGGGACCTTTTTAAGACTTTCTTTTACATACTGAAAGCTTAATTAAGCTGTTTTCACATCTGTCAAAAGCATGCCACAGTCCTTAATCACTTAGCATTCCAGGACATATGAGTATTGAATGCTAAAACCAAAAGAGAGATCACAAAAGAAGGGGATAATAGTGTGTTTACTGATTTGTTTTGTCTGTCTGTCTGTGTGTTATTGATCTGTGCATGTGTATTGGACGCAGAACCTTGATTCCAAACCTGAGCTTGCTAAGTGCTGTAAAAATTCATAGTAGACATGATTTAACTCCTTGACTGCCAGAGAAAATTAACCCTTTCACTGCCAACCATCTTTGAGCCAAAAAATTCAATTAAACTTACTTGGATGCAAAAAAGATTTTGTCTGCAATATTGTGGGATTTATCTGCGACACATTTAGAATAGAGTCAATCCTCACTGCCTAAATTTAGGAACACAATGTAATTGAATAATAGACGCTGATTTCAAGGGTTTTAACCCTATGCCTCCCGATCAATCGAACCGAGAATTGATCCTATTGCATAAGAGAAGGGGAGTAACTCCGAACGTCACACCAAATCTTTTATCTAAAAAAATCACCCAGAATAAAGTCGAACTCACATTTCATTTCTGAAAGATGCCTATTGAATAGCAATGATGATATTTTCATTCGAAAGCTAACACAATGTCACACAACAAACCATGAATTAGAAGAAAAAATCCGTAATGGCGCTCCGAGCATCACGCCGAGTCAATAATGCACACGTCACGTGGAAAGAAGAAAAAAAATTGGGGTCACTTCGAAAAATCTGTTCAAAAAGACTTTTGGGTGCTTTCCCTTGCTGTAAAGACCAAAAACGGATCAGTGAGTGTCAGGAACAGGAAGAACTAACCTAGTATATTGCATTGTGGGTAGGGTGAAAGTGAACGTACTAGACCTGGCGTTCAGCGGGCGCAATCGGCGTTTACGCAAGCCAGGGAAGGAAACAAATTTGGGCGGATTTGGCGTCTGCAATTATGAGAGGGTTAATGACATGGGTGTTAAAATCATTGTTTTGCAAACATGCGACATTGGCGGTGAAAGGGTTAAAGAAAAAATCATTGTGAAAATCATGACATGAAAAAGACAACTGATAGAGCCAATCTGAGAAAATGGTCTGGGGATATTGCTCTCTTGATTATGGTAGAGCAAAAGCCAGCATATCGGGATTATTCCTCTTCATCTGATGACATCACCAGTGATATCATCAGTGATGTCATCAGGTCAGTACGTAATATGTCAGTCAAGGGGTTAAATATATTTTATGCATTGTCGCACGCACTATGCTAGCATTTTGTAATTACACTGTGTTTTCTGTTGCAGTTGCAAAAGATTCGTTGCCTTGAAGGTTGTGAAAAGTGCCCAACATTATACAGAGACTGCTTTAGATGAGATCAAACTGCTCAAATGTGTAAGTTTGGTTTTCTGTTTCCACTTTCTGGGTTGATTCAATGGAAACTCACAGAGGAGTTAAAATGCCTGTCCAAAACACCCATAATTATGTGTACTTGGTCGTCTAATGTGGGCAAAGACTCTAAAAGGGTAAGATGGACTACTTAAGAGTTACGGCGAGCCGGGCTGATAGAGTTATCGTTAGTGGGGTAGTTACACCACTCACAATGACGGCTATCCAAAGTATAACTGACTCATGAAAAGATAACTCTCAGGTTTGAAAAAAAAAAGTGATGTAACCTAAATGTGTCACGTTTAAAAGGGACATAACCAGTGTTTCTGTCCTCACTACTCATATAGGAAAAAGGGACCGGATGTTAGTCTTCTTTTCAGTGTCTTTGATGTGGGGCTTTAGTTCTTAACCCTTTCAATGCTAGCCATTCCTCAGCCAAAATTTACCATTGAACTTACCCGGGTAGAGAAAATATTTTGTCAGCAATATTGGGGATTCCTCTGTGACATGCATAACACAGGGCCTATCCTTACCTCCCAAAATTAAGAACATAAGGTCACTGGATACCAGACCCTCATTTGATGCCTTTCAGTGACATGGGTGTTAAGTCATTGTGGTGCCAAGAGGCGACAGTGGCGATGAAAGGGTTAAACTGTTATGAAGATGCATAAAAACGATTTTGACTCTTGAATTGCCGTTGAAAATATGTAGATTTAGATTTTCTTGTTTGAGCACATTTTCTCCTGTTGCAGCGAATAATGATTTTGTTGATGTCTGTTTGAACTTGGATGTAATGGGTGGACGGTATTGCAGTTCCTCAATCCTTGTGTGTGTGGTTTTGTTGCAGGTTCGAAACAGCGATGAGGAAGATCCTGCCAGGGAGAAGTCGGTGCAGCTGTTAGATGATTTTAAAATTTCTGGCGTCAATGGAACCCGTATCCTTCGACTTGTTATTTATTTACTTTTTTAAAAATATCAGTCATCCGTCTCTTTTTCAAGTCCACCTGTTGTTGTCACATCTCACCAGAGGCTCATAATGAAAAACATCATCTATTGGAGTGGAGAATATTATGGAGTGGCAGTTATACAATTTTGACACAGCTTGAATTTGATGTTGTTTATAGCCCCGTCGACTGCTATGGCCATTTCAGGGCTGTCACCACGTCAAAATGTGAGCACATAAGATCACAGTTTAAAATCCGACCATGTGATTTTTTTTTTTTTCCTTAATGATTAAGTCTCCTGATACAATGCTTTAAAAAAAATGAGATTAAGCAACGAAGATTTTGAAGATAAGTACCTAATAACCTGTTTGTCCCTGTGGTATAGTTAGTTCCCTGGTTGCACTGTGTTCTTTGACCCGCCATGTTCAGATGTGTGCATGGTGTTTGAGGTGCTGGGCTACAACCTGCTGAAGCTGATCATCCGCTCCAACTACCAGGGCATCCCCGTCCAAAACGTCAAGCTCATCATCAGACAGGTCAGTGTCACACAGGGAGGTTCGCATTCTCTTCTTCCCATCTACTCTTCAGTGGCAAAGTCACAGAAGCAGACCTGCCTACACTATGGTTTGACAATTGAAAACTCAGGGCTCCCAATTGTCCCGCAAAACAAGAGGTTCCAGGGACTCCTTCACTTACAGTATAGAGGGTCCTAGAGGCGGGATAGAGGGTCCCAGTGGCATAGCGAATGCTGAAAAGAACTTTTCTAGTGCATCCCTGGGACCCCCTGCACATTCTTTTAGAGGGTCCTGTAGAATTTTAGTGCTTCATAGATCCCCAAATGGGGGTCCCTGGGAGCCCTGAAAACTACAAAAAAATGTGCCAAGCTACTTAACTACACGTTGTTGAGTGTGACTGACTATGCATTTTGGAGTGTGCTGACTACTCATTTATGAAACTGAAACATGACTGTAAGAAGCAAATCTCCTGACTAAATTGACAGTCAATGAACCATTAACTAAGCCATGATGAGTGTTGGCTTTGTTCCGAGAGAAGCCCATATGGCCTCTGTATTCTTATGCATTATGTCATGGGGTAATTTACAATATGTCACAACATTGTCAAACATATGTGACTAAATGACATAAGAGATTTTTTACCCCAAACTACATGTTTTGCTTGAAAACTACTCATTTTGAAGTTGAAAACACTCGTTTAGAGTTTCGAAGGTAGGCAAGTCTGCAGAAGTGTCAACAGTAGATTTTCTTAGGCGGAAAAAGCAACCGCAACATCTTCTTTCTTGCATCTTTTAAGTTGAAGAGTAGATGGAAAGAAATATGAATAGTGGTGTGGGACGTAAGATTTGGGATTTTTGTTGTTAGCCCACCAGCTCTATGCAGAGCAGTAGGGTGTCATTTGTGTCTGCCGTTTTCTTTGTCTATGCAATACGCTGTGAATTGATGGACAAATCCGCTTCAAATTCTGCATGATGTTATATTACCTGAAGCTGATCGATAAAATTGTGGGGGGGGGGTTTGTGTTTAAACAAAATCTTTTTGTGTTTGTGATAACTTGTAGATAGAGTGATTGTAACTGAAGAAATGAATTAACAAAGGACTAAAACATAGCTTTATAAGTTTGGTGGGTTTTTTTTAGCATAACATATCTAACACGTAACAGTTAAAAACAAAAAATGTATTACAAGTTACAGAACATCGTATTATTAAATTGGAATCCATTATGTTGATAAAGTTGATAGTATATGAATGTCAACACTTTTTTTTTATATAAAAAGGTTATGAAGTGTGCAAAGATGTCTCCATTATCAATAGACGTCTGTGTTATGTAACTTATGTTGTTGTTTTAATGTGAGATGTGTTCGTGCCAGTGCTAAAAGCTTTTGACACGCTTTTTAAACAAAACTGATCAAAAATCAATAGTTGTTAGATTCAGCCCTCTGGGTTTTGAACCACTACATAAGAGCATTTTCGTGTGTGTGTGGGTGTTTTTTTTTTTTTTTCCTCTTTTTTTCGGATTCAGTGACTTTCACCCATATCTCTCTTTCTTCTCCCATTCTCTCTCTCTCTCTCTCCCTTCCTTCTCTCTCTTTGCCTGTCCAGCCCCCCACCCCCTTATCCCTTTCCTTTTTTGCCTGTCCATCTCCCTTGCTACCTTTTCTCCGCTCTTCCATCCGCTGTGCATTTTGTGTGCATTGGGTCTATAAAGTAGCTTTTTTGGAGGGGAAGAACAAAATCGATATAGAGTACTTAGCAAGAGAGCTTAGCTTGGAAGACTGAAGTTTCTTTTAAGCTTCTGTCACGAGTTTGTGACATTGTTCTTCTGAACAGACAGAGAAAGGCACCGTCTACCACTCGATCACAAAGGACCCCGAGGTCTTTCTCTTTCTTCTCACCTAAATGAGACAACCTACTCGTGAAATGCGTGCAACCCGTTATCACCACTGACCTCTCGCGAGACTCCATATTCAACTTGCGACTTCATGAGTTTTAAACCGGTCGAACGTCACTCCATATTTTTCCTTCAGTTAATCAACATCGCTTCATCCTTTCTCCTTTTCTTCGTTTTGTCCACCTACGGCCGCCCAGTGCTGAGGTGTGGTGAGGGCCACATCCCTGAAGGATCCTGTATTCAACTTTTTACCCTGCACGAGGCTTAGACGTGAGGGTAGCGAAGCTGCAGAGCTTCGGCTGACATCGTCTCTTCTCTTCATCTTCATCGCCATCTTCACCCCCTTTTTGTTTGGTTCCTCATCGTCCTCCTTTCCCCGTCATCGTCCCTGGCGTTCACTGGAGTCCTAGAAGAAAGCTGTGGCTGGTCCGGAACCCCTTCCACCTGCTCACGCTTACCTCGAGCCCTTGGCGAGACCAGAGCTGCGACTGCCTTGTGGGGAGGATTCTTCTTCTTTCTGCCACTTGGAAGTTTGTCCTGAACCTGATCCTGTACCTGGGTTCCTGTGGTGCCTTTGGTCGCGTTCTCCCGACCTGACCTGTTGCTGCGTCTGCCCCAGAAGGGGCAGCAGTTTTTCTTCTACTGACTTTAGTTTTCCCCTTGTCTTCTTCTTCCTTTTCTTCGGACGCTCTGCTGTTTGTTTTGTTGGACATCTCTTCTTCGTCTGCCCTTTCGTCGTTTTCTCTTCAATTTGTGTTTCTGCATACAAACTTTCTTTTAGTTAATTAGTTAAGTTGCCGGCTTTAGTTTATTCCTTGGACGAACTTTTGAATGCCATGTATATTATGTAGATAATTTGTTAAACATTGAGTGTATTGAATTGTGTAAGTGTGTGTCTGCTTGGTTATAATAAATAGTCTTGTTTTGTATTGTATTTCTGGTGTGCGCGTGTGCCTTCTCCTGTGAGTTTGTCTGTTTGGGCGTGCGAGACTCTCCTCGGGGTTCGCGATTTCCCTCTCCCGATCTCTGATCAAGATCGAGCGGGGGATTTCGTGACAGCTTCACTGTTTCACTCTCCTTTCCTCCAACTTTTTGTCCCCTACACCCACCCCTCACCCTCCACCCTTTCAAATTATATCTCTTCTTTCTCTCACTGCCCTTGCCTCCATCTGTTTCTTCCTCTCTCTGTGTCACCCTTTGTCAGTCTCTCTCCCCTCCACCCCCACCCCCCTTAACCCTTTCACCGCATTTTAGCACCACAATGATTTAGCACCCATGTCAAGAAAAGGCCTCAAACCAGGGTCTGTTATCCAAAGAGCCTATTTTCATAATTTGGGGAGCTAAGGATAGACCTTACTTTAAATATGTCATAAAGAAATCCCCACTATTGCAGACACATTTTTTTCTCTACCCAGGTAAGTTTAATGGACATTTTTTGCTGAAAAATGGCTGGCGGCGAAAGGGTTAATGGGGTTTGTTTGTTCTTTTCTAGTTGTTATCACCCAGCCCTCTTTTTTAACCCCTTCAGGACATTGCTGCCTTCGACAAACATCATTACTGGCCTGGGGTTGCCAGAAATAAATTATAACAAATAAGAAACGCAACAAAACTTAGTACTGTCAATGATTCAATTTTGACATCATTACTGGTTTGGATTCAAGTTTAATTTTCGCTTTGAAATCATGCTCCTTTGCATTAGAATTGGAATCATTAGTCTCCTTATTACTATCTCTTATTATCTCTATTTTCTTAGGCTCTTGTAGGACCAATTTTTTGGCACATTTTAAACATTAAAGATTAAAATAGAAATGCTAACCATAAGTGAAGCGAAAGCTGGAAGAGTGACGAAGAGAAATAACTCGAAAAACATGGTTTGGATTGGGGGAAAACACATGGATTTAGATACATTTTAGACTCAGAAATCGCTGTTCCGAGAATACTCGGAATTAGGCCCTGACTGGCGTTCTCCTGTTCCGAGTATAATCGGAATTCGTCCACAATGAGTTAAAAAAAACACAGCAAAAAACACTATTTTGTACAAAGACACTACCAGACCTGTTTATTCTACTCAATTTGGATCTCTACTACTCTTCAAATTGCAAGTGAACATTGTTTGATGGTTTAATGAATAAAACTACACATTTTGCACAAACACTACTCATTTCAGCTATCCAGACTGCTCAAGACTTGTGTAGGGGGTAAACAGGTCTGCACTACCCATCAACTACCAATTCCAGAGAACAGGTGATGACGACCTTTTCCCTGTTGCAGGTGTTAGAGGGGCTGAACTACCTGCATTCCAAGTGCAAGATCATCCACACGGACATAAAGCCGGAGAACATCCTGATCTGCGTGGACGACAACTACATCCGCAAGCTGGCTGCCGACGCCTTCGAGTGGCAACGACTGGGGCTCAAGCTGCCTGGATCTGCCGGTAAGTTGGGGTTTGCCCTCCCCACCTTCACCCCCCTCCTTACTCTCCACCCACCCCACTCCATTCTCCTCTCCCACCCTTTCTGCATGGGTGCTACTAATTATTTCAGTATTTTTAATTTGACCAGAAACTGAACTTCAGGTTTTTTTTAGTTAGTGAAAATAGGGTTTTTCGGCCTTTCGGCCATGTGGGGCATTTGTAAATATAAAGATGGTGGGAACATATACCGGGGGCAATACCCGGAGGCAGTGCTTAACCAGTAAAGTCCCGATCTTTTTTTTTTAATACAGATATGTGTAGCAGTAGCCACGCCTTGAATAAACCTCATCGGCTATGGTACTGCCACGATAAAAAGTTTTTTAGTTCATCAAAAAAAAAAAAAAAATTGACCACAAGCGATTTGGGGCGTTTTGAACTTGGTTGTTCTATCTTGGAGGTTAACAAAGGCAATGTAATAATTTTCCAAGGCTTATCAGACTCAAACTGTCTGTGTCTATCATTTTAACTGTCTCTCTCGTTATCTCTGTCAACTTGGCCCCTGTGAATTGTCCGACGGGGCTCTGCCCCTGTACCCTGCCGGGGGCCATGGGTCCCTGGACCCCTGCCTTTCAGGTTTTTTTCATTGGGGGGGAGTTGCACCCATGTTTCTGCCTGACGGTGTTGTGTTTGTGTATGAAGGTTTATTAAGAATTGGTGAAATGGGTATGGAAGGGAAGAAAAAAGGTGGTAAAATTATGAAACGTGGGTGCTTGATTTTCATGTTCTTGATCTTGTTTGTTTATGGGGTTGTTTTTTATGGAATGTGATTTGAATAGCTTCAGTGAAAACATGTCTTCATAATTGTTTCATGATTTACGCAGGCTGACTGTTCATTTACAGATTGATGTACTCAGATACTGTCTGAGTGTGTCTCTCCATCTCCTTCCTCTCCATTGGCATGCTCCCCAGAAATCGTTGTCCAAAGTTTTTGTTGGTAGTGTTTTCGTGCCCTTATGCTGTGACATGCCGAGGATCGAAAAGTGATAGGACAAAGTGTCCTGAGACGAGAGAAATCAATAGCACAATGTCTTGGCTCTTGCAGAAATCAATAAAACAGAACGTGCCAGTGTTAAAACTTTGATCAGACGTAGGGGAGAAGACAATATGACATTTTCAATTTTAATAGGTCACTGTCCTATGACTGGGGCCTCTTGACATCACTGCATATGGGGAAAACACTAATGTTCCAATAGGAATTGTTTGGAAATAATAATTAAGGGGAGTAATTTCATGGTGTGTGGGAGTGATCTTGCCTAATTCAATCGGTCAAACAGGGGAAGTCACTCTGCCATCAGCTCTCGTAGCCTATCGACTCGTGTGTTTGAGCAGACATACAGCACTTAGAACACTTTTTTTTTTTTCCTCAGGTTTTGTACGTTGTTCATGGATTTGTGTTTTGCTCTACGTGGTCGAACTTTATGCGGTGACAGTCCTGAGATAACCATAGCTGTTGACGGGACTATAACAGACTAACTAACAACTAACTAGAACACCATGCGTCATTCTAAAAATTGATGTCATTTATATTTTTGCATCACATTTTGCAAATTTTATCAGTTTGTGGCCACTGGCCACCCCTAATTTTTCTTTTAAAAAAAGGTTTGCAAGTTGCTGACTCGCATCCTGCGGTTTCAAGCTTGGACACCATTGTTGCTATGGTATTTGACTGGGTAATGGAGGTAAACAACTCTAATTTTCACGAAGTGCTCTCCCCTATTTTTTTTCCGAAAATCGTCTATTTTGACATGATTCCTGCGTGTCGTTTCCAGTGAGCACAGCCCCGAAAGAGAAAGCGGTGGAGGTGAAGATGTCCAAGAACAAGAAGAAGAAGCTGAAGAAGAAGAAGAAGCGCCAGCAGCAGTTGATTGAGATGCAGATGCAGCAGCTGGAGGAGCTGGACAAGGGAAAGGAAGTAAGTGCTATTGCTGGTTTGGGAGAAAGGTGGCACTGTGGTTAAGACGTTTGCCTGCCATATGTAATGCGTGACTGCAACGTGAGTGACCCGGGTTCGAATCCCGACCTCGCCCTTTTTTTTTCTAGTTTGACAGGAAAATCGAACTGAACGTCGAGTCCTTCGGATGGGGACTTAAAGTTAGTCTGACCCGTGCGCTTTACGCACGTAAAAATCCCATGGCAGTTGAAAGTCGGTAAGAGCGGGGAGAAATCCTGCTGCCTGGTATGGCCAAATTGATAGCTTGGTTTTCCAAGTATGCCCACACCCACTCCTCACCCTGTGCCCCCCCCAAAACAAACAAAAATAATACTAAAAAAATTTGTTATTGGGTAGGCGCTGCACTTGCGGTGACACACTCTCCGGAGGAGAGCAGCCCGAATTTCACAGTGACTAGAATATACCAAATACCAAAAAAAAAAAAAAAATTGTTCACGGCTGTATCTTGATAAGTATGAAAGCCTGTTTCCCGTCCTCCCACCTGGAACAGGTACATGTGGGACATTTTTAACTATGAAGATAGTGGGACGATCCTGGACGTACATGTACTGCAATACCAAGAATAATCAAGATTATGCATCTCAGCAGCAATCGGATATAACTGCTATTAACTTGTTTGAGGTCAGGAAATGGGTTCTTGCTCTTTTATTGTTTTACCATATTTTTCGGACTTTAAGGCATTATAATGCGCACCCCCCAATTTTTACACAAAATTTAAATGTTGTATTTTCTTGCTATGTTATTAGTCATGTTATAAGGTCCCAGTCTGGGGGAAAAGTATTGCCTTATAGTCCGTAAAACGGTAACGGAAAATGATCATGAAAAAGAGATATGCAAACTTTGGAGATGTCAAAGTATAAATTTGCATCATGAGTTTAATTTATGTGAAAGCTTGTTGAATTGTTCTTTCATCTTTTGACTCTTATTTTTTGTTTCTTTTAAAGAAATGTGTATACAGGGGTGGGGAAAGTATGTTTGATTAACTTGTAATTTAAAACAGAATATTTCTTGTTGACCACATTATAACGCAATTTAGTATCTTCAATAAACAAAGTTCAAAAAACGCTTATTTCAAAAGCCAAACATGGGAATAAGTACCCACTGGAGTGTTACTCTTAGGGCATAAACTAAACACTGAATAAAACAAGGGTGAGGGAAAAGTAAAGCTCCACACAGTGAAGCGTGGTGCGGGGCGTTGTGACAGTGGTGTGTTGGTGTTCCTCAGCCCACGGAGGAAGGTGAAGGTGGTGAGGAGGGGGAGGATGACGAAGAGAACGGGGTGAGCGGCATGGTGACCAGCGGCAGCCTGGCCAGCCTGGGCCAGTCGGACACGGACAGCATGGTGCACAGCACCAGCACCAACAGCCTGCAAGCCCTCACCTCCCCGGCCCTCATCGCGTCCATGCTGGGATCCGCCCCAGCTACCGCTACTACAGACACCCAGGCCCAGGGAGACTGCCCCCCCGCCGAGGGCATCAAGGTGAACGGCACCGCCCCCATGGAGGAGACCAAGGCAGAGAGCGAGTCCAACACCCCCCCTCCTGCTCCTGTGCCTCCGTCGGCCGTGGACTCTGCTGCCCCCGAGGAGGGCAGCTCATCCACCACCATCATTACTGTTGGAGAGGAGAACAGCAATCTCAATGCTAAAAGTGAGTCGGGGCGCTGGGCTAGAAAGGCAGCACCATTTCTTTAGTGGCTTGAAAGGGGTATGGGTGGAGGGGAGCGTGTGTGAGAGAGAGAGAGAGAGAGAGAGAGAGACTGTTTCATAATTATTGACTATTTTTATGTTTTCCATCTTCCTTTTTCTATCTGGAAAATTAAAGTGGTGTAATGTGTGGATGCTCTGAACGATCCCATGGGAAAGATTAGGTTGGGGGTTACTGTTCAGAAATAGCGGCCATTTTCAATGAAGAATCGCCATCAATAATGCATCCTCATTTTTTCGAGTACACTGAGTGCAATAATGTTTTATCTTGACTAATTTTCCTCCTTCCTCTTCCTTTCTGAAAGAACTGTATGGAAGCATACAACACCATGAACATGGATGTTAGGATGCTGTTTGGAAATAATGGTCATTTTCTAGTGAAGAATCCCCATGGATTTGGCAGTGTGGTCAGCAGAAGACATGTCCATTGTGATTGCAGACTGATTTGTGTGTTTTTTGCAGTCTGTTGCAAAGATTGGTAACATAGTCAGATGAAACTTTGGAAGTTCTTAGCAATATTTTCAAGAGTACAGACTTGAGCTCATGAAACCTGTTTGCCTGTCTGTGACATGTAAGTGTTTTAGTAAACGAAGCAGGTTTAAGCAAGGAAGTTTTTGTATATAAAATGTATTTCCTTTGCATTATAATCAGCTTTTGAAAAATATAAATAAAAAATCTTCTTGCTGCTGAATATACACGGATCATGTTTTCATTGAAAGCTGACTGAATTTGCTTGCCATTTCAGAGCTTCAGATTGTTGGTGCGCCCGCGCCATTCATGCATGGTTTTTTTAGAACGACGCGTGTTTACACCTTGTAATGCACCTATCTGGCGCATGCCAATTATTAAGCATGAGTGGAGAGAGAGAGGGAGGGAGGAAGAGAGAGAGCGTCATTTCCCTCAGATTTTTTGTCTTTTTCCATCAGGTCACAAATATGTCCTAGCGTTACGTCATTCAATTTCTTTTGTAAAAATTGCGTGGTCTTTTTCTTTTTCTAGATCTACAACTAGACTACATGACTGTAAGCTAGTCTTATGGGCTACGCTACATCTAAAGTTTGTTTCTGTCGGTGTGTTTGTGTTTTTTAATGTGTATGCCAAATACTACCTTGACTTTTTTAGTTTTTATGGCAGCAAATTAAAGTTCTGTTCTATTCATGCACTTACTGTGTATAGTAATAGTAAAAACTAATACACATAATGTGTGTGGACGCGTGCATGCATGTATGCATATTATTGTATTGCTGCATTGTACTGAAATGTAGGTATAAAGTTTTAGTAACACATTACTGGTCCACCTTTTTTTTTTAAATGGCCCCTCGTTTTCTAGTCAGGGGTTATATGAACCGTGGAGTCTGAAAATAATCTGAAGCTCTGCTATTTTTAAGTACATTTTTACAGTTAACAAACAACTTTCCTTTTTCTGTTCACGAGGTGTAATTTTATCTTGTGTTCATTGAAGAAATTGGGAAAGTGAAATTGGGAAAGTTATTACTAAAAGTACATTGATTAACTGCAGTTGTTTCTTTAGAACTGTTTAGGTATCTGCTCTCTGTGTGTGCGTGCGTGCGTGCATCACTGTATGTGAAAATGTTCGTTTTTGTTGCTTTTAAATTCCAACATCACGAGCATTGCTTTGTGTTCCCCTAACCAGAATGTGCCTACCTCACAGAATGTGCTTTGCCGTGGTGCTCTGTGACAGAAATGAAGAGCGAGGTGAACGGGGACGGCATCCAGACAGAGGAGGCTGGGGAGCAGGAGAAGGCCCGGCCCAACGGCCACGCGATGGACACCAGCCCCACCAGCGCCCTCATCATGGAGAGCTCCCGCCTCACCCTGGACGACCACCCCACCCCAGGGGCCCCCCCGGCCACCACGCACATCCTCTGCAACGGCTTTGGGGGGCAGGGCACCGGCCCAGACGCCGCCGCAATCCCCCAACCCTGCCAAGAGGAAGGCGGGGACAGTGTGACAGTCAGTGCGAAGAAGATGAAGGAGGAGGAGGAGAGTGTGGACGCTAGCCCCGAGGGCATGGTGGTGGTGGAGGGTGGGGGGGAAACCCCACTGCCCAACCCGGTCAGCGAGACGGACACTGCGGTGATGCAGCAGAGCCAGGAGGAGGGCGGCGAGGCGGGGGCCTCCGAGCAAGGCGATTCGGGGATCGGGGGCTCCTCCACTGCCTCGGGACCCTCCTTTGAACTGGTTCGCATGGAAAGCCAGGATGATCAAAATGACTCCTCTAATCTCAACGGTGAATACTGAGAGTTCTCTCTGTGTGTGTGTGGTCGTCGCTCACTTCTTCTGTGTCTGTGTGCCCTAGGTTGGGTTGGGGGGGTTTTGGGGTTGTTTTTTTCCTTTTCCTTTTTCAGATGGTGCTCAGGATATGGTGGTAGGTTGGTGCTTCGTGGTATGCAGGTTTTAATTCAATGATTTCTCAAAAAGTAAAACGAATTGCAAGTCTCATTTTGTCAGGTTTTGTTTCAGCCAGTTAGTTTGTTGATTAGTTGATGTGGTGACCAATTTGCTCACGGAAGAACCATCAGCATTGCCTCATGCTGATCGCTTTAACGTTTTTTTCTTTATTGTGTGCTATGTAAATCAACATGTGCAGAACTCGTGCAAAGCACTATGGTAGTTTACTATTTAGCACTGTAAATTTGTTAATAACTTAATGTTATCAGGGGGGGGGGGGGGGTTTCTAAAGGGAAGTTTAGATAGATTCTAGACAAGTAATGGTTGCTTTTAGTTTGCATTAGGAATTATTTTAGTGAACAATTGGCTTGTCAATTAGTAAAACTTAAATTTGAAAAGGAATCTGACAATGAATGCCATTGCTAATGTGCAAAACTGTCACAAAATAGTATCAGAAATACATTGAGGCTAATAATTAACTTTTTTATTGTCATATCTGCACCTCGCTTCTTTAATAAAAATTAAAAAAAAGTATATAATTGCTTCATAGCTCTTCATTTTACTGTTCATGCTAACCCCTCTCTAAGTAAGACAGGGAGCAAGAGCTTGCTGCTTCACTCAACAACACTGATAAAGCATCGTTGATAAAATAGCCTCGATCTCTGCATTAATTATAGGCATGGGAGAGATAGCTGATCGCTCAGGTACAATTATGGTCGTGGCAATTAAAGAGTTGATTACAGTTATGGTCGTGGCAATTAAATTTAACCCTTTCGCCGCCAATGTCGCATTTATGCACCACAATGGTTTAACACCCATGTCACTAAAAGGCATCAAATCAGGGCGTGTTATCCAAAGACCATATTTTCTTTGTTTTGGGAGGTATATGGATAGGCCTAATGTTAAACATGTCATAGAGAAATTCCCAATGTTGCAGATATTTTTTTCTCTATACCTGGTTAAGTTTAATGGCATTTGGGGGCTGAAAAATGGCTGGCGGCGAAAGGGTTAAAGAGTTGATTGCAATTATGGTCATGGCAGTTAACCCTTTCGCCGCCAGCCAATTTTTTGCACAAAAATTTCCATTAAACTTACCTGGGTAGAGAACAAAATCTGTGTAATATTGGGGATTCCTCTGTTACATATTTAAAGTAAGGCCTATCCTTACCTCCCAAAATTAAGAGAATAGGGTCTTTGGATAACAGACCCTGATTTGATGCCTTGTAGTGACATGGGTGTTATAGTCATTGTGGTGCAAAAATGCGACGTTGGCGGTTAAAAGAGTTGATTAATATTATATAATCAATTTAAAATAAACTTATTGTTTTCCCCTCTGCTGGAGAGACTGGGAATGTTGTAGAAGCAATGTTGGGTGGTTTTCTGTTGCGCGCAGGTCCCAAGGCCAAAAGTGAAGCGGACCCTGTCAATGAGATCTGCACAGATTTCCCAGTGAAGATTGCTGACCTGGGCAACGCCTGCTGGACAGTGAGTACACACTGTGATTTGGAAAGAAATCACCTGTCAACTTGCTTTGGATTTTGTACTCCTGAAAATGAGGATATGAGTTGGTTTTTTAATTGTTGCAAGCGGCAAATATTGATATTGAATCTTTATTGATGATATATATATTGATGCAGTTTTTAGATGAATTGTTAAAATAAAATAAATAAATGTCTGACCCCTGCCGTTTTTCTCCCAAAGTGTACCAGATTGCACTTATTTTGCTGCTGTGACTTTCTGAAGAAGCATAGTCTGTATTCACCCAATAGAGCTTAGAGCTAAGGTGAAGCGCTATATAAATTTTCTTAAATAAATAGGTGTAATTGCTGCAAACGGGCAACAAAATGATTTGCACCATTGGAGATTGAACTCTCTTTCTGTCTTTCTCGCACTGGCTCTCTTCTCTTAGGCCATGTGTTTCTTTCTGTCTCACTCTCTCTGTCTCTCTCTGGTTTAAATGTTTTATTTACGACAGAAGCATGAACAACAGCAATAACATAACTAAGCAACAACAACAAGTAAAGCTCTCTCTCTCTCTCTCTCTCTCTCTCTCTCTCTCTCTCTCTCTCTCTCTCTCTCTCTCTCTCTCTCTCTCTCTCTCTCTCTCTCTCTCTCTCTCTCTCTCTCTCTCTCTCTCTCTCTCTCTCTCTCTCTCTCTCTCTCTCTCTCTCTCTCTCTCTCTCTCTCTCTATCTCTCTCTCTCTCTCTCTCTCTCTCTCTCTCACTCTCTCTCTCTCTCTCTCTTTACAGCATTTACATACCCTGAGAACCATTTTGATTCACTCACTGTATAATTCTGGTGGAGTCACATATTTGATTCTATTTCTAGCTGGTAGAAGACTCAAGACTACTTTATTATCTCAAAAGTGAGAAATTGATTGTGTGTGTGTGTTGTACTGGCAACGCTGCGTTTCCCTTTTTCCCACCTTCCCTTTGTGTGTGTGTGTGTGTTTCCAGTACCACCATTTCACAGAAGATATCCAGACTCGACAGTATCGCTGTCTGGAGGTGCTGATCGGGGCGGGCTATGGGACCCCAGCCGATATATGGAGCACTGCATGCATGGTGCGTCAGCCTCGGGATTCTCTTTGTCCTTGGTGGTTGTGTTATCTCAATGTGTGTCTCAATCTGTCCGTCATAGGTATGATTCAATGTATGCTTGAGTGCAACTTTTCCTGGTATACAGCGGAACCTCACTTGTAAGACCTTAAAAAAACATCCAAAATGAGGTCTTATAAGGGAGGGGTCTTATAAGGGAGGTAATTTTAATACGTGCAAAGAAAGGCAATGTCTCTGAGTAGTAGGTCTTATGTGGGAGGGAGTCTTATAATGGGAGGTCTTATAAGGGAGGTTCCACTGTATAAGGATTTCCTGTTTTTGAATTTTACCCCCAAAAAAATCATTTTTTTTTAATTTGTCAAACAAGATCTTTGTGTATCTACTGTATTTTTCAAACACTTTATAATAAGCATTTGCATAAATTGTGGAAAAAGCAAACTAAAATACCTTCATAAATCATTTTTTTTCTTCAGCTGCAGGGGGACATTACCCCTAGACCCCGGCCTTTCAGGTTTTTTCATTTTGTGTAGTTGCACCCATGTGTATGTGATGTTTGTTTGTTTTGTTTTGTTGTTAATAATGTGTCGTCGTTATCCTGCTTTCCTGTCTTCTTTATATCCGTTAATAGATTATGTCTGCAAAAGTTTAAAGGATTTCAGAGAAGCTCAAATTGGGAACATTATTTTGGATGATTTATTTATTTATTTTTACAAAAAGGCATGAGAATGGACCAATGAGGCAGATTCAAAGTGATAACATGAACAACTCTGTGGTCCTAAGCAGGTGTGTGTGTGTGCAGGCGTTTGAGCTGGCGACGGGTGATTACCTGTTTGAGCCTCACTCTGGCGAGGACTACAGCCGCGATGAGGATCACCTGGCGCACATCATCGAACTGGTGGGCCCCATCCCGCGAAACATCGCCATGAGCGGCAAGTACTCCAGAGAGTTCTTCAACAGGAAAGGTACACCCACACTCTTCTTTGCAGCCTTTTGTCTATCTCTCTCTCTCTCTCTCTCTCTCTCTCTCTCTCTCTCTCTCTCTCTCTCTCTCTCTCTCTCTCTCTCAGACCTGTTTACCATTCGGTTTAGCCGGAATTATTCCGGAAATTTGCTAAAATTCCGGGTAAAATAGTAAATTCCGGGTGAACGCTGAAAATTCCTCGTCTATTATTTGTTTCCGTTCGTAGTAAAAGACGCAAGGGTTGACCGAAACGTGTACCTAACACACTACGTCATCAGAAAAGGGGGTTGTGCTTGACGTCACATGCATTAAATGCTGCATTTTCATTGGTTAAAGGGGTGAAATAATGTTTTTATTTTGGTCGATCTATTTCGGGACTGAGCAAATGGCGGTCAGACTTTTACTGTCGATTCGAAGAGCTTTCCTCAAGTTTTTTAATGGTAGAGATTGTAATTAGGGCTTGAAATGAGTCAATTTAGATTTCAACGGAAAATGAAGTGAAAATTGATCGCGATGGCGCCGAGTTGCAACTTGGCATCCGCCGATCCGCGGCTGAGTGATTTTTATCTGTCCGATCGTGGACATTTCCAGGTATTTTGCTTTTTCCAGCTTGTTTTATACTAAAATTTACTAAGAATTAGTGACTGAATTTACTAATAAAACTTTTCTGGCGAAATTGAGCCAAGAAATCATCACAATATTGAAAATCGACGCTGATGTTCGCGGAAAGGAGAAGAAGAAGAAACCGCTTTATCGCTAGTCGTGTACAGATGTCAGATCATGTGAATTCCGGTTTTTGTTCTCAAATTCCGGGGTTTTTTGTGGCAAATTCCGGGTTTTTCATTATAAGGGTAAACAGGTCTGCTCTCTCTATCTGTCTCTCTCTCTCCCTCCCTCTCTCTCTATCTGTCTCTCTCTCTTGTTTTCTCTAAGGTAACCTAGAACTTTGATCACTATTTTGTCCAGTGAAAGCCAGAAGGCACTACAGTGGAACCTCCCTTATAAGACCTTCAGAAAGCATCCAAAATGAGGTCTTATAAGGGAGGGGTCTTAGGACGGAGGTAATTTTAATACTTACAAAGAAGGGCAATGTCTCAGAGAAGTAGGTCTTATATGGGAGGGAGTCTTATAATGGGAGGTTCCACTGTATTAGAAAAGTAATAAAGATAGCTACCTTCTGGCTTTCATTGCGTTCACTGGACAAAAAATTTTTGGTAAATCTGAAGAAACATTTGAATTGGAAGGAATTTAGAACATTTTTGTTGTTACTATTATTGAAAACAATTCCAACTAAATGTCTCTGGTATACTCAAGTTGTACTATTATTGAAAACAATTCCAGCTAAATGTCTCTGGTATACTCAAGTTGTACTATTATTGAAAACAATTCCAACTAAATGTCTGGTATACTCAAGTTGTACTATTATTGAAAACAATTCCAACTAAATGTCTCTGGTATACTCAAGTTGTACTATTATTGAAAACAATTCCAACTAAATGTCTCTGGTATACTCAAGTTGTACTATTATTGAAAACAATTCCAACTAAACGTCTCTGGTATAGTCAAGTTGTACATCTCATATTTGATGCCCAGCACTTGCTTTTTCTGGCTATAAATGTTTGGGCCCTGCTCAAGTAGTTCATCCCATTGGGTGACTTGGTGATCAGGGTAGGACAGTAACTTTTTTTGCAACCTGCCCTGGGGGCAGGTAAACAATTTTTTTACCTGCCCCCCAGTTTTAGCCACCTGCCCGATAAATGAATGTGCCATGAGTGAAAAAGCTAGTACAAAGAGTATTCATGATTGGCCATCCTGTCGCACAGATCCTCGGGAATGACATAATTTTGTTTCCAAAAAAGAAGAAAAAAGCACCCAACCAAGAGCCAACTCCTTCTCTTCGTCAAACTGCACCCACACAGACTCTTTCTTCCATTCCAGTACAAAATTCCTCTTCCATATGTTCTCATCTCCTCCTCTCAGCCTTCCGTTTTTTACCCACACTCTGTTGTTTCTGTTTCGTGGATGACCCCACAAAACCCAACAGTGTGGTTTGTTTTGATTTCTTGTCAGAACCCGAAGCACATGTTATAACATCGTCGCATCTGCTATTTTGCCAAAGGCTGTCTGCAATTGACTGGCTAAGTATGCTTCATTCTGATTGGATAATGAATTTTCTTTAGCCAAACGTCTTGCTCGATACAAATAGCTATCGGATTTTGTGGAAGTGATGCTACTCGCGAGCGTATTGATAGTAGGCCCTAGGGCCTATTATTGTTGATGTAGCCTGCGTTGTAGGCCTAGAACCTGACTTGCGGTTTTTACAACTGACTGAAATAAACTGGGTGAGATTGTTTTTCTAAGCACTTGCCCAGCGGGCAGGTCGTCGAGTTCGCCACCTGCCCGACACTTACAACTACCTGCCCCGGGCAGTCGGACAACCGTTACTGTCCGACCCTGGGTGATTGTAAAGCCAGGGGTGCATGTGCATCGTGCCTGAAGGCTGAAGTCAGAGATTTGGATTTGGATGCTCTTGTAGTGATCACTGTCCAATGAGTTAAGTTTTGGTTTTGTTTCTCAAAGTAAACACATGAACACCATTTTTTCAAGCTTTCAAAACCCAACGTTTTTTTCTGTGACGCTTGCTTGCTAAGCCCCTACATTTTCATCTTAACAGAACATCTTTGGCACTCAAAATGAGAGTTGGTAGACTAGCAGCTTTGTTTGTTAAAGCATTTGGTCAAAGTTTGATGCCCGAAATTGGGCTATGAGAACACTGAACAGCAGCAAAACAGCATCACAAAACTGCTTTGATTAAAAAAAATCCTTGGTCGCTTTGTGCTAATCACATGGTCTACAATTCAGTCCGCAACGGTTCAAGTGTTGGTCAGGCATAGTCGAAATCCGCGAAACAGTTTGAAGCAAAATTATATTGAAATGGCATGAAAACGCCATGCCTGGTTGGTATGCCTACTGACGTTTTGGTTTTGTCCCTGATGTGTTGTCCCCAGGGGAGCTGCGGCACATCACCAAGCTGAAGCCGTGGGGGCTGGTGGAGGTGCTGACGGAGAAGTACGAGTGGGAGGTGAAGGACGCCCAGGACTTTGCCTCCTTCCTCACCCCCATGCTGGAGTTTGACCCCGAGAGCCGGGCCACTGCCGCCCAGTGCCTGCAGCACCCCTGGATCAAGTTGGACGTATGACGACAGCTAGCGCCGCCCTAGTACACACCCACACACAGCTCTCAGAGCTCCGAGAAAGCAACAACTGAACAGGGGCTTGAGACACTTTGGAAACGCCTGCCGGAGAGGAGAGGGGGACAGCTAAGACTGTTTGCATGTGCTGTTTCTCTGAATTCTTTCCAGTTGCCCTCTTTTCTTCTTTTCTGCGTCCCCCTCTCCAACCCAACTTTTCTTTAGTCTCTGTATCTGAATCTCCTCTGTCTCTCTCTCTCTCTCTCTCTCTCTCTCTCTCTCTCTCTCTCTCTCTCTCTCTCTCTCTCTCTCTCTCTCTCTCTCTCTCTCTCTCTCTCTCTCTCTCTCTCTCTCTCTCTCTCTCTCTCTCTCTCTCTCTCTCTCTCTCTCTCTCAAGTTACAGGGTTGAGGAAAGCACTATTCACATATAACACATCTGTGATTAGAACCAAGTATTGGCTTTTCTAGGAGAAAAAATATGTAAATTTGATGTTAAAATAAGACATGCTTCAGGTCTTTTTGGGGGGTAGGGAACAGGAAAATGAAAAGTACAAGCTCTGTGTTGACTAGATTTTATCATTAGGGTGTAGTTGGTTTAGATGCACATTCAGACCCTGACAGCTTTCTAACAGCTTTTTCTGTGGAGTATTTTCTTTACTCTTTATTTTTTTGTGTATTTTTATTTGATAAAATGTGTGAAGATGAATCTGTTCTGAATTTGTTCTAATAAAGGCACAGCCACAAGAATGAAAAACAAATCTTCTGTTCGTGGTTGTGTGAAATGCACTATCGCATCCATCACTGATTCATGCTGGCATTACCCGATTCCCGTAGCCATTCACAAGGAGCGCAGGATAATCTGTCGTCAGTGTGGAAGATGGACTGATTTGATATCATCACACACAGACCTGTGATTACTTGCACAAGCTGAGTTTGTCTAGAAATGTATATCCTTTAGAGATCTTGATTATTCACACTTTGTAAGTAGTTCATGATGAAAATACAGGCTTAGCTGAAATGCTTGCTGCAAGATGAGCAAGGCGATGCTTGTTCAGTTGTGAAAAATTTCAACCAATTATTCAGACGTCAAGTTTACCAAAGCAATTTTATATATATATATATATTATGATAACAAGCTTTTTTATTGTCTTAAAAAAAAAGATTTAAACATTAACAGCACATATGAAGGCATATCTTGACAACATTTTCTATACTCGGTTCAACAACACATCAATGGGGATAAAGCTTGTGTTGATTTTGAGAACAAGATTGATGCGATCGTTAGTGAATCCAATTACAGTTGAATTATTATTGTACTGCAGTTGAATTATTATTGTACTGCATGTATTTTAAAATCAGTAATAGTCCATCTGTTTCGTCGATTTTGTATATAAAAAAAATTCTTCTCAGGTTCAAAAGTCTTGTTTTAAATCCACAGTGTAGTTTATTTTTCCTCTGTAGCTAATATGATTGACATAAGTGATATCTGTTTACATGTTATCACATCAACTACAAACACTAGTCAATCAGTCTTGCTTCTTAGACTTTATTGTTTAATTTATTATTGAAAGTTTGTGGAGTTAAATTATTCTTTATTTTTTGTTTAAAAAAACAAGGGTAACTTGTTTATCCATTTAAACATGTGATTTTTCTTCTATGGCTGGGTATCAGTTGTCGCCATTTTCCTTTTTCAAGCAATGGCCTAAGAGGGGCCCAGCCGCCATCTTGGGATAAAGATGGCCTCGCATCCAACTAGTTCGCTAGTTAGATCTATCCCAAGATGGCAGCTATAACAACAGCTGATATCCAGCTATACTTCATCCAATAAAGGGGAAAAAGTTGACTTGAAACAAAATATCTTATTCATCAAATAATCGTACATTTAAAATAAACCCAAAGACAGAAACCATCCCATACCTTTTAAAAGCATCACTCTTTTCATTCAACTTGCGTAAGAAATGTAAACTACAATCCTAAAATAGGATCAGGATTTCCACATCCTGAAAATATCCTAATCCTAAGATAGTGACAGGTTTGCCTAAAATGTATTACTTTAGTTTGATAGAAAGTACCCAGCTCTTGGTAGATATATTAACATATTCATCATCTTGTGACTGGAGAATACTGTAGTTGTAACATGTTGAAGCTGTAAAAAAAGAATTTGCTGCAGTAAACCGACACTGGGAATAACATATATGGTTGCATATACAAGTTTGTACTTTATGTTACATGATTAATATCATCATTTCATGGATGCGTGGTCATTTGATTATTAGTAGAAGTTGCTTCCAAAAATTACAGCACTTAAAATATTCATCTTAGCAGAAATATTCTGTATTTTAAAAAGATCTGTATCTTACCTTTCTTTTTCATTTAGAAATGTACAGAGATTCAGTTTTTGGGGTTGTATTTAATATATTTATGATTGAAAGTTTGTTTTGTACACTGGTCGCATGCGAGTCCCAATCACCTTGGATCATATTACTAGCTCATAGAGAAAGTCAATTGTAATTGTAGCACACAGTATGTCTCATCTTGATCGACTGTTATAACACATGTACGTCTTGGCCTGGTTGGTATCGGTCTGTTGTAAGACTCTTCCCCCCCTGTTAGTTAATGAATGGTGAAGACTTCTGCCTCTTTCTATGTCCAAGGAGTGAAATTTGATGCGGCTCGTCGAGACTGGAACCAAAACCTGTGATGGTGCATGTGACGAGCGTCCATGAATCTACATTATACATTCGTGTGGTTGTACCCAAGTTCTTGGAATGTGTCAATAATGTATCTCTGTGTGTGTGTTGCTACGTAATGTTTGTGTTTCATATTCATCGGTAAGTCAATGCAGGCTGTTCAGAGCTTCGCTTCATTTATCTGGTATCTGCCGGCACATTGTTCTCTTCTTTGTAGTTCGTTTGTCTGACCAGGCGTGGTGTTTGTTTCTGGTCACAGGGCAGTGAAAGAGCTTGGTCAGATTTCTATTGTGTTAATTTAGCACCTGGGGAGTCTTTCTTGAAAATTCATCTTCCAGATTTATCTTGTCCCCTGCCGGCAACAGCAACAGCATCTTCTAGTTTTGGACTGCGGAAAATGTTTCTTCAACGCTGCTGTTGTTGGGTTTTTGTTCTGTTTGTATGATGTGTGTTTGTATTCTGTTTTTCTTTGTTGGGGAGGGGGGGGGGGGGGTGCTTGCTTTTTTGTTCAAGGAAGAGGTGAATGAGTGCCTGTCTCAAACCAGTTATTCATTGCCAGTGAGTTTTGTTTGCTTGCTCTTCGTTTTACTTTTGGATTTTGTTATTTTAGTTCATTATACTTGTTCATACTTTGCCCTAAAAAAAAAATTATGTTTTCCTATTTTTGTGGAATACTTCATGCCCCCCCCCCCCCCTCCCCTCCATCCTTTTTTTCATCTCCCCTTAACTAGGGACTGATGTTTGTCAACAAACTGGCGGATGTTAAGATTAGTTAGCGTTAATTTGATCTGATCATTTTTGGTGTGGATGCAAAGCCTTTATGCAACAGTGGTTTGGGGTAAAGTTTCTGTTGATTGTAGCTGTTGCTTTTTACATGCTTGCTTGTTCCTGTTTGTTGTTTGTTGCTTTGCTGTAGAGTTAAAAGATCTGTTTGGGTATTTTTGCTTTTAAAAGAAGAATATTGGCGGGGAGGTTACGAAGGTTTGGGTGGATTGTCCTTTTTCTTCTTCTGTATTTAGTAAGAGGAGGTGGACTTCGTTGACATTGATTATATTTTGATTAACTCCATTAATAAAGGGTGTTCTTTCAAAAGACTGGAAAACAGCTTTTGGAGAACAATCAGGGGAAAATAATGAGAAGGATCAGATGTATGCCTGTGTGAAATTGGGTGGATTTGGGTGACTGTAGACATTTGTTGAAAGGTAGCCTGGAAGTGGGATTTGACCTGGTATTACACAAGAAAACAAAATGTACCGTAAAAACTGGACTATAAGACGCACCTGTATGTAAGTCGCATCCCTTAAATTGACAAAATATTAGGCATTTATTCACATATAAGCCGCACCAGTTTATAAGCCGCAGAGAAAATTGTATTTGCACAAACCAACACAAATATAGAAATTCTATTAGAACATGAGTATTTAATGTTCTCAGATACTTTAAACATGAGATTTGAATATATTGATTACCAAAACCAGTTTCGAGTCTAAAGATGCTCTAAATAGGCTGAAGAATGTGGCGAGAAACAGATTTAATCATACTGATAAATGTAGAGTGGGGAAAAAATCCACAGATAAACCGCATCAATCTATAAGCCACATGGGCCAAAGTTGAGGGGAAAAGTAGCGGCTTATAGTCCGCATTTTACGGTACTTTGCTTGGCTCAGTAGTGTAAATTCTCACAGGATCCAAGATTCCCTCAAGGTGGTAAAACAGGGAGTATATACCAGTCCAATTGGGTTCTTAAACCAGATTGTGTTGATGACTTAGACTTGAGTATATTTGGTGATGCATGCACTATTTTGGGAGTTGGGGCATGGGTATTTTGCTACTTTGTTTCAATTGTATTGTCTGGCTAAGACATGATAGCCAACAGAATTATTGAATTGTAAGTAATAGTATTTAAATTTATTTTTTAAAAATTGTTTATGATATGATACATGTAGAAAGGGGGGGAGGGGGGGGGGGGGGGGGGGGTGTAGAATGGCCTGTATGAATTTGTTGTGCCCATATATTTGATTTGGCTTCTGCATCAAATTTTATTCTGTAGGGTTTTCACCTTATGCTTATAAACATGTGACAGGATAACAACTAGCTTAAGTGCTTGTTTTATATATGACTTTCTAAAGGTTCGAGATCTCGAGAAAATATTTCACAGAATAAAAACACATTAATATTTATCAGTTACTTTTGACTCTGAGAAATACCGTTTACTGATTTCAAATCTTTATCAACAAATATTCATACACTTTGAAGACTACAGCTTATAAGCTATATGCTTGTTGTTACCCAGTTACTTCGTCATTGTTTATAATTTGACATTGTTGAATAAAAAAACGTTTAAACCAAGACTACAATTTAAAGTAACCCAGGGTATTGGAAGTCTAAGCGCACATACACACAACTAAATGTTTCTGTACGGAAACGCCGCAAATTAGTAAAAGAAAGAAGGAAAAAAATAAGCGGACTTGCTTTCGTGCGTAAACTTGTGCGCTTATTTTTTCCTTCTTTCTTTTACTTATTCACAGGGCTTCCGTACGGAAACATTTAGTTGTGTGTACCTGCGCTTATGAATCCGTTCAGAAACACAACAGTGGTGGTCTGAAGGGTGCTGTGTGTAAGAGGCAGGAAACAAAATATGGCTACTGAGGTGCACATACGAATAGTTCAAACTACATTAATGGTGGGCCGATCAGAAGGACCGCTTTTTCCACAGCCTGTCTTTATTAAACTAGATTACGCTTAACGCAATGAGCAGTGAGACTGGGTTTTTTCTTCTTTCTTTTTTTGGTTTATTTCATTAGTTTGCAATCTCGGAGGAGTTTGTGTCAAGCAGAATCTTAAAGCCAAAGGAACGTAAATCCGTCAAAATTCAGTCACATGTAAATTATATTGTTACCTTAACCCTTTCGCTGCCGATGTCGCATTTCTGCACCACACTAAATTAGGATCTGTTACCCAACGTCCTAATGTTGTTAAATTTGGGAGATTGTGAAAGATCTAAAAAAATCATCTTATTGGATACATGTCATAGGGTGGTTCACAGTACTGTAGACGCCAACTTTTCTGTACCCAGGTAAGTTTGACAGCAATATTTGGCTGAAAAAGGACTGGCGGCGAAAGGGTTAAACATTCATTTCCTCAGGTGATATCACACCTAAAGTTGAGGCTGTATAGACTGCTCTCTTCAGCTTATTGAGTGAAAGAAGGCTCATCAAGAGGGAGGGGTGTCATAATTTGGTTTGAATGAATCAAAGGCTTGGAGGGACTCGTATTTCAAGAGAAGGCTCTAGTGTGATCCCTAATACCATTTCTGACAGTGTAATTTAATATTTATCGTCCTTTATTTTAAGATTTATTGGCGCTTTTCAGTTGGTTCTCTGTTTGAAAAGTCAGCGTCATCATATTGCGCAATCTTTGATCGTTGCCATTGAGCATCAGACATCTCTTCATTACACAGCATGTCTCATGGGATTTTTGGACCAAAACCAGTTGCATGTATTTAGTATATAAAAAAAAAAAGTGCTTGTTTTCTTTTCTGTTTCTGGCTGTTTATGCAAATTCTTCATCGAGCCATTCAAAGATGTACACAACTCATGATCCCATTCTTTGTGCATTTATTATTTTCCAATGCCGTGCATGATCTTTGCTAATCATTAGTCGTAGCCGTGTGTTGAATGCTGTTCAATCAGGGTGTTTGCGCGTGCGAAGGAAGTACATGTACGGACTAATTTTCCAACTTAGGTTACAGGCCCCCTCTCTGTTATACATATAGCCTTCCTCCCAAGCCCTCCAGAATTTGTATATGTTGTGTTGGAATGAAGGCGGAATGGGGATGGCCACTCAGCGCGTCTCCACGAGAAAACCAGAAGGGACTGGACAAGGGTATAGGTCACAAAGCTAGCTGCAGAGCTGGGCCGCGATGCCAGACCTGGTGGGGGGGAGAAAATGTTCACACTGATGTTTGAAATTTGTCCGCATGTTATGTTTTTAACACATGACAACAAAAGCAAATAAAAACGTTTCATAATGAACTGATGGCTAGTCTTTGTGAACTATTGCAGGAGGAGTGGTGTCGTTAATTACTATCGCCGGTGTGACTCGTAAAAATGGTTTTTTTGTGTACATTTGGGTGGGTTTTTGTTTTGATTGATGTTTTTTTAACTTTATTTATCAGTGATCACTTACTATCCACACCCAGAAAACTAATTCACATTCACTTGACATTGTTGACAGACCATGAAAAGGAACACGCCTTTTCAATGTATTTTCATAATGTATTTACACTGTAAAATGGGATCATGAACATTTCTGACTTCAAAAATCAGAATTGTTACCCGGCCAGAGACCGAGGTATTGCGATCGGTTTGTCTGTCTGTCTGTGTGTGTGTGTGTGTGTGTCTGTGTATTGATTATCTTAAAAACTACTGTTTGGATTTTGATTAAAATTGGCAGAGGGGTAGACAGCTTGAAAAGGAAGCTTCCTTTCGTTAATCAACACCGTGCTGACCTTAACCTTGAAGTTTGACCTTGAAAACCGAAATTTCCTTCTTTGGGCTATGTAATTTCCCCCCAGCTTTATTTCGTGAACTAGTGAACAAAAACGCTTCAAATTTTGTGTGGTGGTGTACCATGGTGCAAGGAAGTTTGTATAAAAGTTCAGCTGTATCTCGTGAACTACTGAACAGAATCGCTTCAAATTTTGGGCTATGTATTTTATGCGTTCTGTAAGGGTGGAAAGTGGTGTGTTTATTGGGAGGGGGGGGGGGGGGGGGGGGGGGGGGGGGGGGGGGGAGAGGACATGGTGCAAGGAAGTTTGTATAAAAGTTCAGCTGTATCTCGTGAACTACTGAACAGAATCGCTTCAAATTTTGGGCTATGTATTTTATGCGTTCTGTAAGGGTGGAAAGTGGTGTGTTTAGTGTGTGTGTGGGGGGGGTATTGGAGGGGGGGGGAGGGAGCGGATGCTGTATCTCGTGAACTACTGAACAGAATCGCTTCAAATTTTGGGCTATGTATTTTATGCGTTCTGTAAGGGGGGGTGGGGGGGGGGAGGACATAACTCTGGCCAGGTTTGCATTGTCACAATGCGTTGCTGCCGCCCGGCGATGCCCTTGTTCCTCTTGCATTCCTTCTTGACTTCAATCAATGGAAAGCCTCACCCCCCTCAAAAAAAAAAGTCAAGAACAATGGAGGTCTTTTCAAAGACACTTATAAAGAAGAGCTCAGAAGTAATCTTAGGCATTCAGTCCGTATGATCAGTTGTACTACCAAGGCAGAAGAGTTGAAGGAAAACTGATGCATAACCATTTTCTTTTATTTGTACAGAAAAATTCAAGAAGGAAATCAGAAAATAAGAGTTGATAAAATCTTGACCATGACAGCAAAGAATAACTGCAACCTCACGCTAACTTTTTACATCCAAACATTTTTGACAATCAGGGCTTCCAGGGACCCCCATTTGGGTGTCTATGAAGTACTAAAATTCTACAGGACCCTCTAAAAGAATAGGGGGTCCCAGGGACGCACTAGAAAAATGATTTTTAGCATTCGCAATGCCACTGGGACCCTCTGTCCCGCCTCTAGGACCCTCTATGCTGTCAGTGAAGGAGTCCTTGGGACCCCTTGTTTTGCGGGACGATTGGGTGCCCTGACAATCACAGGCAGGGTTGTTGAGTTAGAGAAGAAACAAATTCGAAGACAAAAAAATGTCAGGCTTGCTTCACAGGCGGAATCCCCTTCGCCCTGGGCGTTCCTACGGATTTCTTGCAACTGGAAGAAGCGGGCTGCTTCTGTGAGGTAGGGGCGTGCGGCTGAGGGCGAGGGGTGCTGTGCGGTTTGGAGCTGCTGTTGTCCTGCGGGTTGTCCCTGCTGTTGAGGTAGGCCCTGATGTGAGGCAGGTCGGAGACGGTGTGGACGACGGCCTGCAGGCGAGGGAAGGGGCTCCAGTCCAGGGAGATGTAGTCCTGGGCCAGGTCGGCCAGGTACACCAGGGCCAGGTCTGCCGCCGTCATCTGCCCACAGTAGCCTAGTCATGACCTAGTGTACTTGTAGTGAAATGAATAAGGGGAAGGAACTTCTCGTAATTAACTCCCTTTCCCCCCCGTGGGGATACCGGGGGCTCTCGTAAAAATAGTTCCCCCACCTGGAAGTTCTGTGCTTGTAACTTCCTCTAATCTGCCACTCTGACTGCCTTTTTCCTTCTGTCATCTACTATCTTTCTGACTTATTGGCCCATTCTCCTGCCTTTTTTCAGAAAAATCTTCCAAATAATTGTTCTCCTTTCAGCTCCTCCGAAATCGGAATGTGTCAGCTGTACGCAGCGGGGAGACCAGTGAAAACTGAAAACCGGACACATGTACCTTAACCATTATGGCCATATGGCCTGGGAACGAAGAAAAAGAAGAAGAAGAAGTTAGTCCTCAAAAAAGGATGACCCAGACCTGCTTATGACAACCACCCACACAGTACACAGCAACAGTGGTAGAGAGTTGCTCACAAACAAATCATCATGGCTTAGCCTTCTAGTCTTGAATAAAGTTACACTTAAACATTAAGTATTGTACTTATGTATACCATATTTTTCTGACTATAAGGCGCACTGTGGTGGCACAGAGGTAACGCGTTCGCTTCGTGTCAAGTAAACCCGAGTTCGAACCTGGGTACAGGGGATTCTTCCTCTCACTTTGCACTAGGCCTTACGGTCTGAACGTGGAGTCTTTCGGATGAGACGATAAACCGATGTCCCGTGTGCCCATGCACTTTTCACACGTTAAACCCAGTGGCAAAGAAAAAGTCATTTGGTCAAAATTTACCCCCATCCCTTTTCTTCCTCATCAGTCACACAAAAATTACATGCCCCCAAAAAAAAATTGGTTGGCACCTCTGGCTGCAACACGCTCTCCAGGTGGGAGCAACCCAAATTTCACAGATGCCTCTGTGACTATAAAGTACCCAATACATTATTATAAGGTGCCTCTCCCAAATTTTACACAAAACTGAGATTCTATTATTATAGTTTCTTACTATATCATTAGTCTATAATAAGGCGCAGGGGTCTCAGTCTTGGGGGAAAAAAGGTATTGCCTTACATTCTCAAAAATACAATAATGCTTGCGTTGTACTAGTGTTTATTATGGAATAAAGCAAGCAAACACTTGGGTGGTTGTAATTTGTTTTGAGGACCTTGGTGTTTGTTCGTTTTCCTACCTTGATTTTGTTCTCATTTTCTTTTTGCACCTTTGAAGGGTCTGTGACCCGAAGTATTGTGTAATTAAATTATTTCCAAGTCAAATTACAACCACCCAAGTGTTTGCTTGCTTTATTCCACATTGAATTTTGACAGCAGTCATTTTTTGAACTTTAGTATTTATTAATGTGGCAATGTGGAGGCATCAAAATGTATTGTGACGTTTTTTAAGGTATCAGATTGTTGCCGTTCCAAACAGCATGTGAAACAGATCATGGGTCTCTAGGTGCTCCACATGGGATGATGATGATTGGGGGAAAATAATGTAACCTTAAGAAAGACATCTTCAATGATTGATATTCAATATTGTTCATTGTTCCTGCTTGGCTATTCATGAATCCATTTCTGATATACTTGTAAAATCTATTAACTCATTCGCATCGCAACGATTTTGAATTATTAAAAAACTCACAAATCACTCCAGCCATACACACAATTGTGACAAGCAAAACATACATAAACAAAAGGAGAAATGAAAGAAGATTACGGGTTTTTACTTCAGGTTTAGACTAGGGAAGTGGTAGATCATCGATTGGTTTCCCCACAACAAACCACTACAAAAGCAAAGTCAGAGGTAAAATTGTGGTTTAAGGGAGTGAAGTGTGTTTAGAAGTGACCGATGTGCACACAGCTTTACATCCCTTGAAGAAAATGCATCAAATTGACAGCTATCTATTAATTCCGGATATATATGGCCGGAACGACTTGAATGAGTTAATTTTGCAGTTGTCTAATGACTACGTTATTCATTCAAATGACATATCTTATCCTCTCCTAAACAAAGAGACATAACAGTTGTCAAGAATGGTTATACATGTATTTTCCACTCACAAAAAGGAGATGGTGCTAATCAAGATGCTTGTGGTTATGCGTAAGCTAAATGTTTTTGGTGCTGATCTTTTCATCACAATTAACTCTTGGTTCAAAAGTTTCTTAGGCAATTCGTTTTAGCTGCTATGTTCTATGTTCGTTCGTCCGTCTCGAGGGATGGTGACCATGCTTCAACAGTTCGTCCTTGTGGAAATCTAGGATGCTGGATGAGTTCGCATATGGCTAGTGAGGCCAATGCGAGCCATGAAGGATCTCTGACAGAGGACAGGAGAAAGAGTTGGGGGGGGGAGTGGGGGGTCTGTCGGGGTTACAGAGCTGCGACTATGTTCTATAGACAGGCAATTAACACATAATATTCTATGCACATAAGCAGTAAACCGCTACATACGCATTGGGTGACCATGTAGCTGAAGACCTTGCGCCCGGTGGACTCGGTGTGCACAACGTTAGCCTCCCATCTGGGGAACAACTTGTTGATGCTTTCTTCCAGCCGCTTCTTCAGAACCTCCTGACATACAGACACACACACACACGCATGTGCTACACATAATGGCAGTTACATGGATGCTCCTGCTTTCAGGATGTCCTGAAGTTCAGGATGTTTTTGTCCAGGGTGTCCTGAAGTTCAGGTTTTTTTTTATTGCCTGGAGCCGGCGTCACCGGATTATGAGAATTTGAGAAGATGTATTTTCTGGTTAAAGACGTCATAAAGTTTAACCAGAAGTGAAAATGCAACGGGACCCTGTCAATTACATTGGAAACTGTTGTTTCCCTTCAGCTTCCAGGGGACATTGCCCCCCGGAACCCCCAGGAGGGGCGCTGTCCCTGCACTCCGCCGGGGATTGCAGGATTTTTAAAATTTCCCAGGAGCACCCATGCAGTCACGTTATTTTATGCCAAAGAGGACAGAATTCATTCATACTGACGAAATGTAAGAGTGGTGCTTCGATGCTTGTTGTGGTAGGGGCAAAACAACAAACACTTGACATTTTCTTAACCTAAACAGATGTTACATATTTACTGAATACCAAAAGAGCTTGACTATTGAAGCACATGCACAATGATAGCAAAAAGCATCAAGAAGACTACCAACAAATCCAGAGTTGCAGAAATGTTGCTAGATCAGGAAATAATCAGAAATCATTAATGTTCGTTTTGACCCTGATGCATGACATTGTGTATTTGTCCCTGGAAATAAGTCTCTGTCCCTGGTTTTTATGTAGTTTGTCCCTGGAAACTGCAACAGCCCTGCAAATGGTATTATTTTTAAACACCACTTACAAGTTTCTCGGGGTCTTTCTCTGACGACAAAGGACCAATGGAGTTTTCGCGCAGTTCAGTGGCTTGGGCTAAGATGGCATACGTCTTCAGTGCTTCCGCGTCGGTCTTCCCCATCAGACCTGTGCATAAAACATTCATGAAAGAGTTTTGCAAGTTCACACTTAAAACATGTATGTATGCCAGTCAAGTCGTTTCCGACCACTGATGACTGCCAGATAGCAGAGGGGGCAGATGCTATTCCGGCGGGCTGGGCTAGAATCTGTCTACATTGTCAGTGGGGATGCCTTGCCCAGGGTACATCCCCACTCTCTCCGCCAAAGGGATTTGAGGACAGCTGGTGTTGAGAAAGGTCCCCAAAGGCCATCCCATCCCTTTGGCAACCGTACCATGATTTTTCATTACTGACAAATAAAATTAATGAAAATGGTGGCGTCATCGGAGGAGGACCTCACTCACGCTGGCTCCGCGACTAAAAGAATAGTGTCGTCAGTGGGTAGGGGGCTTAGTAGGTGGTGTCCTGAACAGGCTCTTCTGAACTCCACCGAAGTGACTCAGCAGCAGTGCAGTGTCTCCTCGGTTGGTTGCCTCCTAACGGACTAACATAGATTCGCTCCCCTTGAACTGCAGGTCTCGGATTCTGCGACCTGAACGTGCGGAGGTGTGGCTGCGAATTGGGAATCGGAATGAGCGGCGTGGGAGCAACACCACTGTACGGCCCAGAAGATGGGACAGCAACAACAACAACAACAAAAAACAAAACAAAATAATGAAAGATAAATAGCCCCCTAGTAAGATGCATTTTCATCCATACAACATAACATCACAAGGTGTAGCATGAATGACATTCTGTTCAACAACATTATAATACATCGTCACTGTTGTTGCACTATACACTTTCTTCAATTATACGCATTTTGGGTCTAACATTATCTTCAAAACAGGGGGTGAGTGTGTGTGTGTGTGTGTGTTAGTGTCTGTGTGGGTGGGTGAGCGTGGGTGCACAAGTATTCCTATTGTTATGTTTCCACATGTGATAATTGCTGCCATTTTTAAAGATGTTGAAAAAGATATTAAAAAACAAAAATGTGCTCTCAAAGTTGTTGTTTTTGTGAATTATTGACCAAAAAAATAAATCTTCCAAACAATGTCAGTCACACACGTACATACCAAATTTGTTGGCTGCCCAGAGAACTATGGCTACACTGTCCTCGAACTTCTCCCCATTGATTTCCAGCATGGGTAAGGTCCCTGAGGGGGTCTCTGGCATTGGAGAAAGAAAATTGAATTATTACATTGACTTACTTGCCTGAAGCAAGTTGTCTGTAAATCTTATGGCTCAACACATCCCAGCATGAAAATGTAATGTTTGTAAAAGAGCCTAAGTTACCACACACTTTTTAAAGCATGAAATTGATATGAATGAAAAGCTGTTGAACATCATCCGGTCAGTAACAGACACATATGGGACATTAGTAGATATAAAGATGGTGGGAACGATCCTGGAGGCAATGCCCGGAGGCAGTACAACACCAGTAAAGTCCCGATTTTTTTAACAATAAATGTGGTGATTTGTTTGTACACAAATCTCTGTACCAGTGTTCTGTGTGGGTGAGGGTAATGTGGGCAAATCCGACACATCCTTTTTTGAGGTTGAGGTTGCACGTTGGGTTGGCTCCCCTTTGGTCGTTATTCACGTAGGACAAGGCGGGGGTGTCATAAGCAACTGTGATGGAGGGGAACTGATTAACAGAGAGTTTCCTAGCTTTGTTCATTTTTACTATTTTCTCTCCTAGCCCTCACTATTTCAATCTTTGAACTGGCAGGAGTTATAATATAGGTACCATCCGCTAAAAGCTTTCACGTCATGTACTGGATTAAACATCTCTCTCTCTCTCTCTCTCTCTCTCTCTCTCTCTCTCTCTCTCTCTCTCTCTCTCTCTCTCTCTCTCTCTCTCTCTCTCTCTCTCTCTCTCTCTCTCTCTCTCTCACGCACGCACGCACGCACGCACACACACACACACACACACACACACGCTCACGTGGTTTCAGATCCGGCCAGTCAGCGGGGTCAACGTGTCTGTCCTCAAAGGGCACCCGTGCGGCGTGGAAAAGGAGTCGCACCAGCTCGCCCCTGCCCTTGACCGGGAAGTAGGTCAGTCTGTACTTGATGCCCGGCATTTCTGGAATGAGTTAACCCTTCTGTCTTCTGTGCCGATAAAGCCTGATCCTACTCCGCTGGTGGTGGGTAGGCCTATATTATCTGAAAATACAGCAGGCAGGTAAGGTCAAATAAAACTAAACCGGGGAGAATTTTTTATTTGCTTCTCCTCCCAATCCACCCTCCTACTTTCAATCCCCCCACCCACACCCCCGTCCCCTATCATGATGTCATGCTTTTTCAGTCAGATATGATTGAAGCACAGTACGTGTCTTAGTTGAATAGCAAGAGAAGTCAATGTGATAGCCCCACATCTGGTTGGATTAATTAATTAAATCAGCTTCAATACCTTGGGGGGCACCAAATAAATGCCGTTTGCATTAATTGATGGTTTCGTCCCAAAAGTGCTGTTTTCAGTTGCAGCCGAACGGATGGTAAACCTTAGCGGATATTGCACAAGCAGAAGCAAGTTTTTGCATTTGTAAGTTCTTGCAAGTTCAAATATTGGCCCAGTACTTGCAGAGTCACTTAGGCTTAGGCTATACTTTGCAAAGTTGCTATATGAACGAATAGGCCATAACAACAAAGTGTATGTTTAATTTAAGGTTAAGGTCAACAAGGCTATAATTTCTGCACATCCCCTATATGAGACTCACCAAAATTTGGGACTGTAACTGAAAAGATGTGAAAGATATGGCCAAAACAAGAATCTACGTTTTCAAGGTCAAACTTCAAAATCAACGGCATCGAGGCTACAGGCCCTAATATTGTTCTTGGGACTCTAGCTCCAACGGTACCGCGGTTCACAAGACATTCCCAGGACTGACAATGAAGCAGACAGACCCAAACGAAATCATACTCCTCTTTCTGTATGCAGTTGGTACGTTTTGAAAAAGGGAAAGTTTGTCAAATCAATGCAGTTGCAATCCCCCCACACCCACCCCAACCCCCCAGGGGCGGACCAAGTGATTCGTAAGGGGGGGGGGGGGGAGTTCCGTCTGGGGTCCAAGGAGCTGCATAGGTTTCGGGTTATGGGGTAATGCCTTTTTTGGAGCCCAGGGGGCGAACCCCCAGAAATGTTTGCAATTTGGTGATTATTAAGGCAAAAACTGATCGAGCCATTTTCTTACTTTTCGCCCTTGTATAAGGTACATGCTTGGGGCTGAGGGGGGGGGGGGGGGGGGGTCCGGAAACCAGGAACCCCCCCTAGATCCGGCCCTACCCCAACCTTTTCATTGCTTCTCCCTTTACACACATGCGCGTGTGCGCACACACGCACACATGCGTGCGTGCGTGTGCGCGCGCGCACACACACACACACACACACACACGCACACACACACACACACACACACACTATATGTGTTCCGTGAGATAATCTCTTTTCATGGAAACCGACTAGTCATGAATAACAGCCATAGGCCTATTGCTTCCAATTCTTCAAAGTTTGTGGAGATCTATAGCCTACTACCCTGGTCCTTTGCAGCCGATAGCATGAAAATGTCAAAATGATAGCCCTTTCTTAAAACCAAACATGCTGCAGGCCTTGGACAGTCTGTGAAAAGAAAATATATAGGCTGTGGGGGTAAGATTTAACACGACCGTTAAAGAAGGAAAGAAAGAACGTGTCAGAGAGATCGATGGATAATATATTGTAGTGAAGCTGACAACAGACTGTGATTTCGATTGTGAATCGCTTCAATAGGAACTTTTTTTTAAAACAAGGTTTGAGCCAAGGGGGGTGGGAGGGTGGGAGAGTTTGAGAAGTTTTAGGGGATAGCTTAGGGAGAAGTGTTCAAAGTAAAAGTATTTCGATGTGGAAAAGACGAGGAACTGAATGACAGCTGGACAAGGAATAAATCTCCAGCAAACCGGATTCTTCTTCTTCTTCTGCGTTCCCAGAAGGGTAATGGGTATGGTTCGTATGTGTCCGGTTTTCAGTTTTCACTGGTCTCCCCGCTGCGTACAGCCGACACATTCTGATTTCGGAGGAGCTCAAAGAAGAAAAATTATTTGGAAGATTTTTTTGAAAAAAGGCAGGAGAATGGGCCAGTAAATCAGAAAGATAGCAGACGATAGAAAGCAAAGGGAAAAGGCAGAGTCAAAGAGAGTGGCAGATTAGAGGAAGTTACAAGAACATAACTTCCAGAAGGTGGGGAACTATTTTTACGAAAGACCCCCAGTATCCCCATAGGGAGGGACTCGTGGAGGGGGCGGGGTCATCCAGCTCCCCGTATGGAGGTACGAGGCATCCACCGACTGCTCCACAACAAACCGGATAAAATGAAAAAGTTGAAAGAAATCTTCTCATGAAGTTGAACTTCTTGCTTTCATTAATAGACTGTGTACGGGTGTTACTGTGAGTGTCCTTTTCGATTTTAATCAACACTGCCTTTATAACCAAGAATGAAATGAATTAAGGGGATACTGAGTGATAATCAACAGCACAACATAGATTGGTAGGTGTTGGCAGAATAAGATTTCGTATGCCCCTCCATGCCCTAATGCCCAAAGCTCCATGCCCTAATGCCCAAAGCTCCATACCCTAATGCCCAAAGCTCCATGCCCTAATGCCCAAAGCCCAAAGCTCCATGCCCTAATGACCAAAGCTCCATGCCCTAATGCCCAAAGCTCCATCCATGCCCTAATGCCCAAAGCTCCATGCCCCTAATGCCCAAAGCTCCATGCCCATGCCCTAATGCCCAAAATGCCCAAAGCTCCATGCCCTGATGCCCAAAGCTCCATGCCCTAATGCCCAAAGCTCCATGCCCTAATGCCCAAAGCTCCATGCCCTAATGCCCAAAGCTCCATGCCCTAATGCCCAAAGCTCCATGCCCTAATGCCCAAAGCTCCATGCCCTAATGCCCAAAGCTCCATGCCCTAATGCCCAAAGCTCCATGCCCTGCCCAAAGCTCCATGCCCAAAGCTCCATGCCCTAATGCCCAAAGCTCCATGCCCCCAAAGCTCCATGCCCTGCCCAAAGCTCCATGCCCTAATGATGCCCAAAGCTCCATGCCCCTGCCCTAATGCCCAAAGCTCCATGCCCATGCCCAAAGCTCCATGCCCTAATGCCCAAAGCTCCATGCCCAAAGCTCCATGCCCTGCCCAAAGCTCCATGCCCAAAGCTCCATGCCCAAAGCCCTAATGCCCAAAGCTCCATGCCCTAATGCTCCATGCCCCCAAAGCTCCATGCCCTAATGCCCAAAGCTCCATGCCCTAATGCCCAAAGCTCCATGATGCCCAAAGCTCCATGCCCTGATGCCCAAAGGAAAGGGAAGCGGATCTTCTTCTTTTTTTACTGTGCGTGTCACGGTCAGCTATTGTGAAGAACAGCAGAACCAATCCGCTCTTCGTCTGTCTTGGACATTTCCAGAAGCAATTAAAGGTCTTAACCTAACCATGTAGAAGTTGTAGATACCTCCATTCAAGGCTCAATAAACACAAGGCTTAACTGACCATTGTCAAATCTCGCAAGTTGGCCAAAGATGGTCGTTTCTATCACTGTTAAAAGGTGGACCCTGACGGATGAGTTTTTGCAAGAAACACCGACGTCGAGATCACCAGAAAGACAGCCTTTTCAAGGATCGGAACACTCACTTTGCTCTGGTTTCCTAGAAATTAAACCGTCAAAACGGCGATTGCTCCTTGGCGGAGATGCTGGAGAGAGTAGCCATTTTGGATGGGGGGTGGGTGGAGGACACTCATTGTGGTTGAAGCGTTTTCTTTTTTTGTAGTGCAGTAAAAAAAAAAAGAGAAAAAAAAGACCTTTGTTGTGAGCGAAACTCCTTTAGAGATAAACTGTATAAAATTAAAAAATAAAATAATAAAAAGACTTGTATTGATATAATTTCGTGCAAACGATTTGGCGGCCATTAGAAAAGAGACGGCACACGCCTTCTCTTTGGGTGAAAGAATTTGACTTCCTCACATCCGCCAAGGAGGAATCGCCGATTTGACGGTTTTATTTCTAGGAAACCAGAGCAAAGTGAGTGTTGCAATATCTATGAAGGGTGTTTTCCTGGTGATCTCGACGTGTTTCTTACAAAATCTCATCCATCAGGGTGCCCCTTTAACCCTTTCACCGCCAGCCATATTTCAGCTAAAAATGTCCATTAAGTTTAGTTGGGTAGAGAACAAAATCGATTTTGCCATTCACAACTTGTATTGTTTTCACACACTCACACACACACACACACACACACACACACACACACACACACGCTACGCGCCAAAGGAGACATCACCACTCAAGATATTCAAGACAAAATGTTGAGAGGCTATATAATAATATAATGCTGGTGTGTAAAATTAGGCTTTCATTGAACTGAACGAAACATTTTTAAGACTCAATCGAAAACCGTGAAAAGATTTTTCAGCACTTTCAAAGACCTTATGTCAGTATCTATTCAGTACAGATTTGCAAATAGGCGAATGATTTAATCTTTAATTTAACGTCTTTTAACATCATCATGTGATATTAGACATTAACAAAAATAAAATGTTAAAAATATAACGCAACAGGCATAAACCCAACACAATCAAACTTCTACAGCAAATATCCAATAGGAGTAGGCCTAGATAGCATAACTTTAGCAATTAGAGTAATATTAATATCTGTACAAAAAACATCGTGTGTGTGTGTGTGTGTGTGTGCGTGTGCGTGTGCGTGTGCGTGTGCGTGTGCGTGCGTGCGTGTGTGTGTGTGTGTGTGTGTGTGTGTGTGTGTGTGTGTGTGTGTGTGTGTGTGTGTGAAAACAATACAAGTTGTGAATGGCAAAATCGAAGAATCTCGAAATGCCAACTGAAATAGCATAGTATGTGTTGGCACACTCGAATTGCAGCTTGAAGATACAACGGACTGTAACGTGAAACCTATGATTATGCGTATCATAGGCCTTCTTTATCTCCATTGGCATTTGGCAGGCTGAATCGATGTTCTCCGGGGGAGATATTGCTAGCTCAGTGAATAAATCTCTTCAAGTCAGTACGCGTCGTGTTGTGCTTCTAACAGAAGTGCAGAAATCGGACCCCCACAACCAATATAACGAGACTAAGTGGCTGTGTATGCATAATTGGCACTACCTGTTTAATTAACATGTTTTGTTGGAGTTATGTTGTCAGTAGAGCCTATGACAGGCACTGGGTGTCATTAGCGATACAAAATAAGTGTCTACAACGAAACTGATCATACTGTGAATGGACTCCCTTTTAACGCGAACTCCCTTCATTAATTTCCCTTATCTACATCCCCCTGTATAGGTGCACGCGCTCACCGACACCTAGGCGGAGGCTTACAAGCGCACACACTTGTGTGTTCCTACACCATGAGGGCGTACACATAATCTCTCTCTCTCTCTCTCTCTCTCTCTCTCTCTCTCTCTCTCTCTCTCTCTCTCTCTCTCTCTCTCTCTCTCTCTCTCTCTCAATTTAAACTGCAGTCATCAATAAACAACAACACCCCTCGAGTTTGAGTTTTAAAATATTGTTATGCATTTAAAGATTTTACGAAAGACCAAGACACACGATTCACTTTAAAAAATCGTTTAAAAACTGTATTTAACATAAAATTAATAATGCCGGCTATTTATCTTTACTTGGTTATCCTTATAGCGACAATGGGGTTTTGAGGTTGTTTTCTTCATGCAAACGGCCTAAAATACGTACAGTAATTGTTAGTCGTATCCCAACATGACCACCCAACAGTAAATGAGACACGTGCTAAATTGAAAAGAAAACAAACAAACTAGACAGAGCCTGCCCTGCCCGAGGTACATCCGCAAACTCTCAGCCGCATGGTGTTGGGAATGATCCCCATGGGCATGCTAAGGCTCTCCATGCAACCCTCAAGCCTGCAATCCATTAGGAAATGCTCCCTATTTTCCTTCACAAAGACTCACCTGGGGGCTGTGCGTATAGGTATATGAATCCAACCTATCCAGTATACGCATAGCTTTGGCTGATTTGCTTTTTTTCAAAAGCATTCTATATTCATGGCCAGTGACTGATCAAACATTCATTTTCCCTTTCTCTCTTTTTCTGTGGGTGTATGCGTGCATGTGTGTGTACACAGTTTGAAAAGACATGGTCCCTACCCAGTATGCCCCCCCCCCCCCCATTTTTTTAGCTAATAAAACTCTATATGAGTATCTCTCTCTCTCTCTCTCTCTCTCTCTCTCTCTCTCTCTCTCTCTCTCTCTCTCTCTCTCTCTCTCTCTCTCCCCCTCTCTCTCTCTCTCTCTGTCCCTCCCTCCATCCCACACCCCTCTCCCTCCTTCTCTTCTGTCACAATACTTGAATCTGTTGAAATTACTTACTCACCACTAAAGCTAAATTGTGTCGGACTAAGTCCAATGCTGCTAACTCCATTTTTTACAGCCGTATCAATTATAAATGTATGCACTATTAAATGAATACATAGGGAATGCTTGTATGTATGACTTTACTATTTTATGTTTGTTAACTGTATCATCTTCATTTAAAAAATGTTCGTCCGCAACGTGCGTGTCAGGTTTGATTGTATTATCATACTATGTATGACTGTGTTTTGCATGCTCTTTATATTGCTTTGTTTGTCCATTTTTATTATTTTTTAAGAGGGCTGGGTGTTAAAAAAAAAGCTACTATTCGCTTATTCTATTACCCTCTGTAAATAAAATTCATTCAGTTCAATTACATTCTATCTCGATTATCCTACTTTCTTGGAGTTTCATTTTCTTGCCCCCTCCCCCCCCCCCCCCCCCCCCTCTCGACCCCTCTTCAGTTTCGACACCCCCCACCCCCACCCACCGCGGTAAAAATGTTTCGATATCAAATCCATGTTATGTTTACGATAGTATTACCACGATTTCCTCATTATTGATCTGTAAAGTCTATATTATAACATTGAACAAAGTTATGACTCAATGCACAACAAGTAATTTCAGTATTATTCGTTCAACCCCAGCCTACTAAACAAATGCCCGGGCCTACTTTAGATAAACGTAACTTGAAATAGAAAAAAACACACAACTGTAGGTCTGCTTTGGTTGGCTAGATAAAGTTGGTTGGCTTACCCTGGCTAAAAGACTCCAGGGATCATCCCAACAGCGAGAAGCACTTGAACACTAAGGTACAAATGCATCAGCTAGGGATGGGAATATTACGTGAGTGACCGTTTTTGATTACCCCGCCACGTGAGTAGCCACACTCCGTCTTCGGGGGATAATCACAGAGTGAAGGCGAAGAAGAAAAATGACGTGACTGAGACAGACGAAATAAAAAACATGGCTATTCTGCCTAAGGAGAAGGGGAAGGGTGGGGGTGGGTGTAAGCCAATGAACACACCGTAAAACAATTAAAACAAGAATCATTAAAACAGGGCGGACGTTTGACAGATAATCTGAACTCATACGTTGATAATCAAAGAACACTATTGTTACAGCTCTTAATTGAGTGCGCAAGCGCAAGCCCGGTCGCGCGCGTGCACGCTCTCACACACCACACACACACTGACACGCAAGCACGCACGCGCGCACGCACGTACACACACACACACACGCACACCGGCATGCACGCACACGCACACACGCACACACACGCACACGCACACACACACACACACACACACACACACACACACACACACACACACACCGTGACACACACACACACACACACACACACACACACACACACACACACACACACACACACACACACATACACACCTTACTTCAATCCTGCATCCCAAGTCTCTGCCTCCATTTAAAATCATTTTTAAACGGAGTGATGTTTTTAGAATGAAAGTCCAAATAAAATTATTTAAACAAAAGTATAACCCACGTGTGAGCGTACTGTTTAAACAATCCGGCCAATGAACATACCTATAATTAAATACATAATAACAAACAAAAGATAGGTAGGGGAAGACGGGGTAAAAAGCCCATGGGCGGGTAAGAAGCGCATGCCAATTATCTCACGAAATAATGTAAATTTCAGTCACATTTGCCCATAAGACGAATGCTAAACATTAACATTCGTCTGAAATTTGCTTTATTTCATGAGATAATTGGCATGGGCTTCTTACCCGCCCATGGGCTTTTTACCCCGTCTTACCCTAGGCTTATAACTGAAATGTTCGTTTCCCGAGTAAGCCCACGGGGCCTACAATATGTTGATTAACCGTATTAACAAAAACAAAGAAACAAACCAACAACAACAACTTTAAAAACAACAACAACACTTGCTTGATGTCACCCTAGCTTCCATCTGTTTAATTTCAATCAATTCATGGGTAGTATTTGTTTTTAATGATGCTGTTAATGAGAGACAGACAAACGGACAAGCAGATCCACAAACAATGAGTATACTAGGTCAAGGAACAGAAGAAAAAAAAGAGTTGTTGTTCTTGTTGTCGTTCCCTGGCTTAAAGACTCCAGGGATCACCCCAACAGCCGAAGCAACTGCATGAACACGTACAATGGTACAAATGCACCAGCTAGGGCTCAGAACATTACGTGTGTCGTGTGTCAAGTGACCGCTTTTGATTACCGGTAGCCACACTCCGACTTCGGAGGATGAAAAAAAGAGAGTGAGAAATGCGAATATATAAAAATCTTTTGGCAGAGATACAAGTATAATAAAGACACTCTACTTACACACAGCACGTATAGTACAGGATCTGCCCGATTCCTGTAGTGGCACCGATCGAACTGAACAATCTGT